>VDFB02198942.1:0-19952 GCA_007258455.2 Sequoia sempervirens | reverse complement strand
TTCAACATCTTAGCTTGCTTGACCTTATCATCTCCTTCATAAATACTTTCCAACTTTTTCTAGATATCTTTAGTAGAATTTAATTTCATAACTTTCACAAGTTCAATGTTAGAAACACCACTCAAAAGAGCATACCTTGCATTACCATTATTTTCATACACATTGATCTCATCACCAGTACTCAGACCATTAGTAGGCATAGTATATCCAGTCTCAACAGACTTCCAATCTCCAAATCCAAGAGATATCAGGAAACCTTCCATCCTTGTCTTCCAAAAACCATAGTCTGATCCATCAGACAAACATCCCTCTTGTGTGCCATCCTAAATCTACCCCAAGTGGTTAAGCTTTCTTCGAAGGAACATTACATTGATACCAATTATTGAATGCACAAGACAACTGAGAGGGGGGTGGTAAATTAGTTGTACATTAAAATATCAAAACCCTCATAAACATTCAAATCCACATCAACTTAATTAACCCTCAATCTATTAGAATGATTTAGCATGAAAGAAAATAATAGAAATTGAAACACATCAACACCATGCACAATAGAACACTAGATTTACATGGAGATCCCAAGAAGGGAAAAATTGCACTGAGGATTAGCTCACAATATAAAGTAAAATTACAACACCGAATACAAAAAGGCTCATTGTTAGAGGGCTCATTGTCCAAAAGAGAACGATTCACTGGCAATGACTCATTTCTAGATTATAGAAAAGAAGAAAGAATGTTATAGTGATAAATCCATCTCAATGCAACAAAAAAGTCCACCACAACATCACCAACACATTTGTATCCTTTCTAAATATTGTAGGCACCTCCTACTCACTACTTCTAGTAGTCTAACTCATTAAGCTTGTACTACACTTCATAAATTTACAACTCCACACTTCACATCACACACACTCTACACACAATCCTCCATCAACACAACACTTATTCATACCTTCTTCAACATTGAAAATATTCTTCAAGGTCGGCTATGCACCTCAACAGTACAAATTCAAGTTAGGTCAGCACTAAATATTCATGCTGTTGAAAGGAATGAAAGTGGACCACAACACATCTTAACTTGGACCCAAATCATACATAAACACCACACCGAACTTCCACAATCACCAGAGCAAATCCATAATTAGTGTAAACACCCAAGGTTGGCTGAATTTGTGTAAACACCAATAACATTTAAGTACATGCTTCCTCAAATACAAAGACAACTCATAGACTACACACAACAATTGAACATAATCTGTATTATTCCACAAACACCCGAAGATCTAAAAAATTCCTTTGCAACAACTTTCACTTGAAAAATGTACACACCCAGTACACTTAGACAACCTTCCATACACTATAACTCAAGAAACCACCTTGCAAAGCACCAAATCATGAACAAATTCAACTAAAGATAAATATGAACCTTGTCAACACACTTCCAGAACTGCAAGACCAAAAATAAAACTATGGAGAAATGTGGAGCAACATCATTTCTACCAGACAACACTTCAACATAGTTCACGCATTGGTGAATACAAATATCTTTGCACAATGATCCAAACCAAGAAATTATTGATATAACACCTATGAACACCTCTTATCAACATATATGAACCACATAAGTAGATCTTCAACATAGAAGAAATGCAAAGAAAAACTAGAACTCCACACTATATGCCAAAACACCTTTGCAACACATTGTTTCCTCTTTTATTCAAATTTTCTCAAAAGCACTTGGAAACCAAAAACTAGAGACATACTCTCATCATCTTCAATACTTCCTCATCCCCATTAAACCATCTGCAACACAACAACTCAGCCAAACAACATCCACAAATAAAAGCTTATCAAAGCAAATCTAGAGGTTGACACTAATAACACTTACTAATGACAACATATTAAAACTAACCAAAGCATCATCATAACTTGTCAACCATCACCAATTGGCATCAATGAAAACATAAACATAAGCTTGTTGTCACCAAAAACAACACCAACTAAGTCATACTTGCAACATAAGTGATTCTGATAGTTTAGATGATGATGAAGATTATGATTCTCACACATCATTGGGGAGTTTGTTGATCCCCCTAGTTAGGCAATTGTTGGATGATTTGACTCATAATTATTTTGTAGACATAAAACTTGAAATATTTAGTTTTGATGGCATTGAAGAATCATCAAAAAGAATTCTAGCAATGATGGGGGCTCATAAGTAAGTAGAAAAGGCTAAAAAGACGGACATCATAAATTGGTCAAGTAGCCCTAATCCATTATTTTTACCAAGAAATTTTTCTGAAGCTTTTCAAATTAGAGATAATCCTTTATTTGAGCTATCAGATTCTAATACCCCCTCCTTGCAATGATGTAATGTGCATAAAAGTTAAGAACAAAAAATGTGAAGGGAGATTCTAAGTAATGAAACAATGGGATGATAATGGAATCAAAGAAGAAAAAAATGTGGGAAATCTTTCCCCCATAATAATTTTTCCTCATACTCCAATTTAGGGCTTGGAAACCATTGATGATGAATGTCTAATCACTTTCCCTTTTGCACTACCAGTTGGAAGAATTGATGAATCAAAGCATGAGTTGACAAGGGATAGCGAAGTTATTGAAAAGATGTACAAAAAACTTATGGGAAATGTTGTGGTAAATGATGAACTCATGATTACTGGGAGTGATAGGGAGGTTCACATATTCCACTCATCTTTGATTCAAATTGATTTAGGGCCTTATCACACAAATATATAAAAATACTTTACTTAATTATGGAAATGCAATATGGTGCATCAAATATTACCATGCAAATCCACTTTATTGTGGAAAAACGTGATGCAATTTATCAATTATTGATAATGTGATATGTTCAAGTGTTTTAAAGTGAAATATTCTAAGGTGTAATGAAGTGTGAAATACTTGGCATTGCTTATAAAGTGATAGAAATCTACTCAATAATTAGCATGTAAGTCACATTACAATCTTATTATTGGTAAGCCAAATGACACACAAAAATAAATAGAAAACATTTACCAACCAACTTGGGGAAGGTAGGGGTCTACTCCACCTCTCTTGAAATGGGATAAATCTCCCCAAGGTTTAAGATTACTAATTCTTGGCACACTAAGATAAAGTTTCAAGGTGATCCATGAGTCAACACATAAGGCATATATTGATTAAATAGTGTTTCTAGCCATTCAACACCATGGTTAGTTCTTTCCCTTGTACAAAAATAATAATGCACACGTAGATAAAAGCCTTAAAATAAACATTTTTTGTAGTGAGCCTACAAAAAGATATGAAATGAAACCTAGAATAACACTAACCTAAATCTAAACTACTCCTAAAATAACCAAGAGGAAAGGAAGATTAAAAGATTATGGAAGAGAGAAAACATAGAAGAAGAGGAGGGATGAGAAAGGAGAGTTTGTCGATGAAAATTACAACCATTGAATTCCATGCCTTCTTTACAAATACAAGAAATTGCTTGAACAACAATTAGTGTAAACACAACTTGAAAGAATGAGCATTATAATCATATAAGAAAATGAATCTCTTGTAATCAATGGTAACTACTATAATAGCATGCACAAATTATATAGTTCAACATTAAATGAAATAGACAACAATTAATGTTAATATAAGTAAATGAAACAAAAGAGAGCCACCATATACATGCATAAGTTATAGTCCATAATGCCATCTCTACTCATACATTAAAGGTCAAACAATGAACATTAACATAGAAAAAAGGTCACGTAAACTACAATAATAACACTTCTAGGCTAACGCAACTCAAATTGAAAAAGGAGAGACTCCCCACTAGACTAATTGCATAGGAGACTTATTTCAAATTTTTCCAATCTCACGAATAATTATTTGCAACTAAATACATATGAAATCTCAGAACTAAAACTACAACAAGTTGCATCTCTCTTGATAGCTAGCAAACTTTTAATTATATAAGACTATGAAGTACTCAATTTCAATGTGAATCTCAACCCAAACTTTTAGTTGATAGATCTTTGATAGTTACAACAACCTCTCAAAATATTTCATTTAATATGCATATTATGAAAATTTTCAAAGTTGTGAATATCTTTTCTAAATAGAAGTACACACATGGTTTTTGTTGTAGAAAAGTCTCATGAAAACTATATACTAATTTAATACTATGATGAAAATGACACTCTACCAAACATGATCTAATTGAGCGTTAAAATAAACCCAATGAATTTGTCTAATAAACATCATAACTTTAAATAAATTACAAAATAGAAACTCACTGTCTTGTATCAAATACAAGTATATGTGGGCGAATTGGAGGATGACACCAATGGCTTGAAATAGATGAGGTGGTGATCACATATATAGTACATATTAACAAACCATAAAAAACTATATTTGGAACATCACAATGTAGAAAGGGAAGAGAATTTGTCTTGATTGATCATGGGCTTGTTAAGTCATCAAAAAACTGATTCTAATCATTTCACCCTAAAAAATATGGCTAGGAGACATCACCAAGAATAATAATGTATGAGTTTATTAATGATATATAATTTATGGGTCACTATAATCCGTCCTTTAACAATGACTAATAATACTATAAAAACGTCATTTAATAGCTTAAATAATAATATCCAAAACATCAAATTCTAATTAATAACTATTGAAAGACTTCACATGTCGGGGGAATTGCACCGTGAGCTGTATGCACATAATGCCAGGTTCGATTCCCACCGTCTGCATTGAATTAAAAATAAATAAATATTATTATATTTAAAAAATGTAACCTTTAAAACGTCGGTGATTTGTAATTTTGTCCTACACCTGCCTACCTAGTGGCTTTCCTACTAATACAAAGAAGCTTCTCCTAATGATCTGTCGGCTAGTCATTTCATTTACTTTTTTAAAAAGGGCAAAGTGAAATGCTTATTTAATTAATAATAGAAAACTGTTTTGCCTTAAAAACAAATTTATACAATTGTATTTTAATGTTTTTTTATTTTATTTTTTCAACATTTTGGTTTGGTGGTTTAGTCAATAATGATCATCATGATTTATAATTGTGTGTTTTTGGGGGTATGTCAGTAGGTAGGTTATTTATATATTCATTAATTTTATTTTTAATAAAAATAATGAGATCTTTTATATATTGATATTCTTGTTTTATATGGTGGATTATAATACTACGAAAAATATTTATTTAAACTAGAAATTATTTTTTTATTAAGGTATTATAAGTATGAGGTTTTAAATTTTTTAAATAAAAATATCTAATATTTTGATGCTTGAACTAACTAAATTTAAAAAATAAGTATTTCTGATTTAGATGTCTAATATTCTAACTTCTAATTTATATTTCATTGTTGTTACTTCATTTCTATGTCTAATATCTCACTTCAATAGAATTAAAGAGCATTTAAAACCATCTCATCACATCCAAATCTATAAGGATGTCTTTTACATGCTTAAGTTACCCATCACTTTAATAATGTAATGCTACTCAATAATCAAATAATTTTATCTTGCAATATTATTCATGGTGGAACATCTTACAAGACGTCTGGATCCAAATTATGAAAATATACTTTACCCACATTAAATTCTTTGGAGATCATTTACTTTTTATGTAGTCATAAGTTTTGGAAAGTGACTAAATATTATATCATGAATGATGAAATTGTAAATAGGGTAATAAATATTTTAGGGAAGCACATTTCACATCGTTGATCAAAAGTGTGCAAATGAAGAGTCAAGTTTGTGATGTGGCCAATGATGTATCAAAGATTCAATTTGTCAAATATGTAAAAAAGTCATTGAATAAGTCCAAGTTATCTAAGTATGCAACTCCAAATTCTATCTAAATGAATAAGTAATTACACCAACTTGAAAAAAGACTTGCCTTTCAAAAATGTATTTGCATGGATTTGACAATTAAGACACAAAGGACCACAAGTAGGCTTGACTAGCTCTATGATAAGTGTATCAATGCATATTAATCGACAATATACAAACAACAATGTTGTGCTCTATTAATAAGAAATTAACAATTAGTGTCACTTTGATGAGAATTAAAATATATGAATGAATGTAAAAAAAGGAAGGGTGCAAATATCATGATGAAACCATTGAATCAATTATCTAATAGAACATTGTAAAGGATACAAAAAAATTAATTAAACAAAATCTACCATGCTAGATAATTTTTATGTTAGTATAGCCTATTTTGATGCCAAAATTACATATGTTTGCTGACATTTTCTTCTATGTTTTAATATTAAAAAAATATATTCTACACTAGTATCTATATTCTCACAAGAATATGTTTCTCACACATTTTTATCTTGCATCAAACACTCCAACCACATTATTACTACTTTGTAATTATTGTTATCATCCATTCAAAATACATCTTTAATCAACAAGTTACCAACAAGAACTAGATCCATGATTTTAAAAAAATTATTTTTATATCCAACCTATTGTGCATCTCACAACATGCATTATTTTTCTTTTAGAAAAGTAAGAACCCCTATTTATTTTGTCTAGCTTTAGGTTGATTCCATAGTTAGACAATTATCACTCATGACAAAGATAGAGAAGGCACTCAATTTAAATTATCTCTAGTTACAAATATTTTCAAATTTCATTATATAATCTTTTCAAAATTCATTATGTTTCCAAAAATAGATCATTGTTGCCGTAAGTCCCTTTGAAAAATTATTAAAATGTTTAATCATGTTGTAATACACCTCCTGTTACTGTTTAGACTTACTATTTTTCTATGCTTTCGTTTGATACTTTGATACTGTGATAGTACTATTATTGTTTGGTTTGGTGGTTTGGTTAGTAGACTATTTGGTGATTATGCTTATGCATTTGAGGAAATGGATATTTCTTATGATATTGTGGTTTGATGATGTTAGTTGATTTCAGAAATATATTATGATGCAGTGATTTAGTAAATTATGTTATGATATGATCTGATAGTTTAGAAATGCTATTTCATCATTTATATTATAATTGTTAGAATAGATGTGATGAAAGGACAGTGTAGCATCACTTGTTCACGAGTGCCCTGCTACATTGCAATTCCTTCTCACATTGTTATACTTTGATTTTATATATATATGTACATGTACATGACCTTGTTTGGATGCAGGGATTGGAGGTACAAAGTCTCGATTCCACCTACTTCGGCAGGATAGGGCGAGCATTAATATCCCAATGACATAATGTTGAAATAGAGATGACAAGGAAGTCACCCTGTCCCATGATTGTCAAACTATCCCGATTGAATGCTATTGTGCGTCGTTGTGTGTGTCATTTCTATAATTCATTATTGTGATTTGTGTTAGTATCCTGTTCGTATGTATTTTATGTTGGCATTTTATATGTTGTGACTTATTTAATTAAATGGTGGCAATAAATGTTTATATTTGTGTGGGATTAATCTGTATTAAAATATTTAAAATTTATATTTTAAAAGGCATGTGTTTTAGTTAAATACTAATAAATATTAAATTGTGTTATGTTAATTTAATTCAATTATCTTGTTGAGGATAATTATTCAATTATCTTGTTGAGGATAATTATAAAATAAATAAATTAAATGAATTAAATTATGTGCATTGCAAGTAAAGCTTGCAAAAGTAGATTTAAAACAAAAAGTATTGATAAAAGGAAAAATAAATAAATAAAAGAACAAAAAAGATAAAAGGACGAATGAGAATTAAGTGTTGGCTGAAAAGCTTGATTTAATATAGATAAATTCTTTTATATTGGATTTTTAGAGTTTTTCAAAAAAGAAAAGAGGTATCTTTTATTTTTAAAATTGCATAATTGTGAGTTTGGATACATAGGAGGATTTGGACAGAAGTTGCACAAAATAATTGTTCTGTATTGTTAAATCTTCTGAAGTTTTTTGGAAAAAAAAATTTCATTCCTTTGCTTGCATTATTTTGGAGAGAGTTTTTTGAATAAAATATTAAGATTTGAAATTGAGCACGGTATTCTGGAGAGGAGATTCTGAAGAAGGAACAAGAGCCCTTCAAAAAGGTTGTTGGAATCAAGCAAGCTTCATCAATAATCAGCAGCACAGGACTCCAGGTTTCATAAATTCTCTTCCTCTATTCGTTATAATGGAAATCATATTGATCTAGGGAAAGATTTATTGTTGGAATCTCCGATAATGTTCTAGAATTTTCTTTATAATATTGTTATAAGAAAATGAGTTTCTCATTCTCTGGAGCCAATAGATTCCCATATTTAAACTGAGTTTTGTATGAGACCAGGGATTCAATATAATATTTATTTCACCTTTGAAAAGGGGATTTTTTCCTTTAGGAGAAAAATAATACTTAAGTAAACTATCTGTACTTCTGTGAGTTTGTTTATGAAAATTTAATCCCTATTCTATAAATATTTAACAAATTGAATGCACTTATATATATAATGGCATAGTATTTAAATAAAAATTTCTGAGTTTTCAAAATGTTCATATTTTGGTCAAATCAAATTTTTATAAATTTTTTCTAATTTCAAAATTTTGAATGAAATTTTATTATAAAAAAAATTAATTATTATAGGTTGTGTGAGGATGGATTGGTTCCCACCCCTGTAGACTTCCGCTACTTGCTTTATAAGATCTTCGCATAACAAATTTGAAGATCAAGCACACAATAATCTGTTGATAAGACTATTGTGCATGACACCCTTTTGCTTACTATGCACGGCAGTCCCGAGGATCCTATGCATAGTCCCTCGAAGAAAAGACCATTTTCCAATCCTTTGCAAGGATTCACATATCTACGCCTCTAGTCAGTGAAGTCATGATTATTCATTTTTTATTTTATTTTTTTTTAAAGTTTATATATATGTGTGTGTGTGTGTAAAAGGTGTGTGTGTGTGTGTGTGTGTGTGTGTGTGTGATGTGTCCGTGTGTGTGTGTGTGTGTGTGTGTCTATATTGGTATAAAGTATACACTTCAAGAGGTAAGCATGTATATATGTTAGTATTAATGGAATATAAAATGTTCTTTCTTTTTCTATATGTGTAATGATAAAATTATAAATTTAGTTTCCATGGATTAATTAAAGAAACAACTATATAATTCAGTTGAAATTATTATGGTTTTTTATTTCAAAAATTGCATCGAGTAAAATAGGAATTATTAAAAGTAATTGAACCAATTGTTCTCAAGTTAGAAGATCGTGTGATTTTTATTTTTATTTTTTTATTATTATTTTGGACTTTGGTTCTTGAATGTGGGACCCTGTTGTAATTTTGAACCAAATTTTAATAATTGTGAACCTTAATTCCAGAGGTGTAATTTTTAATCATCAAATGTGATCCTCGTTTTGTTGTACTCTCAGAGTTGAAAATTATTGGTGTTATGTTTTGGAAGGGTTGTATGTGTTGATGAGTTTGATTATGTGTTATTGCGAGATGGGTAATGCCTCACATGTCCTTGCTTTGAGTTTTATGTTTTATACTTTATGGTACAACCCTTGCCTTGTTTGGTTTATATTTTCGGATCTTTTCAGAGAGTGGCTCTTTGCGAGGGCCGACGCCTCGAAAGGAGGAAGAGCTCAGGATAACCCACGTAAGAGTAGTGTAACAAGTGAAAACCTAATAATAGTACTTAGGGGGATGGGTAGTAAAACACATAAGATAATAATATTGGATACCTCATCTATGCATTAGGGCTATCGCAGACTAATGATAGACTGAGAAGGCCGTGGTCAGCAAATTCGTAACCTCATCCTTATGAGAGGTTATCGGCTCCACATGAGCTACCCTATGGTGTCGGTGCCTTAGGTAGGAGGAAGGGACAAGATATCCATAGATGGGGGCCGACACCTCAAATTGGAGGAAGGGCTAGGATGACCCATGAAAGCTATGCGATGACACTCTCCACTAGACACCCTTATGCTTTGTTTCTTGTTGCCTCTAGAATGTGTTCTAATTATGGTTTCAGTTTCCTTGGAAATAATTTATGATTGTTCTTTCCTTATTTGGTTAGTGATTATTGCCTTGTTTTGATGTGATGAGATTTATGACTTTAAGTTATTATGTCGACTCATGAATGTTGTTGATTATTTCATTGTAATCTTTGATGTTGTACTTGAGTTTTGTACTATGTTATTCTTTTGGAGTCGGTTTGGCATTCATGGTCATGATCACTTCCTTGTCACCTTTGAGCACGGGGGGTGAGTTATTTATAACTCACGTGGTTGGGTGGAACGTGCTCCACAACTGTTGGGTTCCCCATCAATGATCATCTTCTCAACATTCTTCTATTGGAATTTGTACCAGCGGATCACTTTGTACTTCATTCATTAATTCTACTATTTATGTATCCCACATGTATGGGAGATTTATTGTAATCCATTTATTGAGATCATGTAATGTAGTGTAATGTTAAAGTGATGATGTAATATTTAGGATCCTTTGTAACATTGTTGTAAGAGATTATTTATGATTGTAATATGTGATGTAGTGATACTTTCACTCTTGGTTCATGGATGTACTTTTATTAATGGTTATTGTAATGTTATGGGATAAGTTGTTTAGTATTATCTTTTACTTTTGTTAATAGTTATTTTGCGATGTAACCTTGCGTGCCCTAGAGGATTTAATGTTAAGATGTTTATGTGCAATGTCAATTTGTTTTAATGATCTGGTTGTATGTTTACTTTGTGTTATTATTAAAAATAAATAAAATTGGTTGCAATGTTTGTTCTCTGGGGCTTGCACGATGGGCGTTACACGTGGAAAAAATGTTGTGAGATTTACCTTCATTACCAAGTATGAAATTACTTTACATGGATATTTCAATGTCCATATTATTCCTATAGACCATCAAAATACTAAAGAAGGTTTTGGAAATTTAGTTGCTAGGTGCTGGCAAGAAGTTGAGTCCACTTTTTGGTCAAAAAGTGGAAGTGTTTTCCCTGATTTTCAGAATTTGACACATTTGGCCTTAAAATTTGAAGCACTTAGAGATGGAATCTTCAAAAAAATCACTTATCATAAAGTGTAGTACTCGGAGTCTAGTTTCCAAGTATTTGATTTATTTCAATACCCAGATTGTACAAATTGAGTTTCAATAGGCATTTCTAAAAACCACTATTTAAAAGTCACTTTTTTTAACCATACCATTCACATGTACAACATCCATATTTTGACCTAAATTATCGTATTTTCCTAAATCCTTTTGGGAAAATATTCATGACTCACTAAAGATTGTTTTCGATATTTTTTTGTAATTTTTTATTGATTTTTTTGTTTTGTTAAATTTTTATTAGGCATATTTGTCATTTTGAAAAACATCGTGTACGACATGCATAAGATGACCTAAACTTATCATTTTCTTATTTTTTAAATTGAAAAGAATTGTCCTGAGTTTGTCTTGTGCAACCATTTGTAAAATGTTATGTTTATCACAAATATTGAAATAAATTAAAAAACCCCTGAGCAATTCAAGCTTTAGTTTCATTAGAAATTAATTGAAAATAGAAAAATTAATCAAATTTATTAAAAAATAAATATATATGGAATCAGAATTGCCCCATCTATAATGGGCTATTTTAATTTCGTGAAAATTCCCAAAATATATTCTATTATACAACCAAAAGTCACTATTGCGGATATTAAATATGATCTCAAGTTAGGTCAAACTAAGTCCATTACTTAGGTTCAGTCCTAAAGCTTACTTCTCAACTAAAACAAGCAGAACCCACAAAATTATATTTTAGAAAAACAGAATCCCTCGTTTTACAAAAAACATTATTTTTGTTCAGCCAAAACGAGATCCCATTTTGAAAATTACCAGTGTTACGAAAGCTCTCAAAAATGGAAAGTTTTCAAAATAGGATCCCGTTTTGAAAACTTCCCATTTTTGGAAATTTCCCATTTTCCAAAAATGGAATTTTTTCATAACAAGATCCCATTTTGAAAATTTAGGCTCGAGATCCCGAAGCTAAATGGGATCCCGGTTTTTAAAAAAGGGATCCTATTTATTAAAAAGTGGGATCCCATTTTTTGCAAGCCGATTTTGTTTTTTTTCCCAAGGCAAAAACTTCCACATTTCGTGGAGTCATCTTTTTGCATTTACCCTGCTACAAAAAATTTGATCTCTAGCTAGATGAAATCATGCTCCTTATCAATATTCCATTCCATCTATCTTCACTATAAAAGGTTGAAACAATAAAAGATATTGAAAATGGAAGTCTATTGAAATTTGACCCCCAACTCTAGATAAGGTATAAACCTCCACTTCATATTTCAGACGCATTTCCATTTTCCATAAGGAAGTTCTAAAAGTATATATAAATTTTACAAGGAATTGAAAGTTGGAAGTAGATATTTTGAACTTTCACATTCACATCCACTTGAACTACCATTTCTCACAAAGGAGGTATAAATTTTAAAGAGTTTACAAAGATTCTTTGTAGCATTAGATGTCAAAAATGAAAGTTTCAAATGCTTAATCTCCACACTCAAATTTGGTTTCAAGTCACATAAGAGGTCACAAAAGTAAATGGAAAAGGTCTCCAATTTGAGCATTGATTATGCCCACCTACCATTATACTACATGTTGATTACATACATGAATAAATAACTAATCCTTAGGTCTAACATATTAGTTGATCAAATTAACATATAGTGATCATTTGCAGAAAAATCATGAGCTCTACAACCCTAGTTACTAATAGAGTTCTGGTAAAATTATCTACCATTTTTCGAAGAGGAAATTTGAAGAAGAAAAAAA
Organism: Sequoia sempervirens; assembly: GCA_007258455.2. NCBI lineage: Eukaryota > Viridiplantae > Streptophyta > Pinopsida > Cupressales > Cupressaceae > Sequoia > Sequoia sempervirens. The sequence continues at coordinate 7,168 of VDFB02198942.1, read as the reverse complement.
TAGGTGATCAATTGAAGAAGTTGATCAAATAATATTTCAAAGGAAATGAATTTTAGGTTGTGCAATTATTCTCAAATTGAATATATATAAATTCTATAATCTAATCCTTTATTTATTTGAAAATTATATTTCTTTATTAGAATCTATTTAATGAAAGTGAATTCTGTTGAACACACCTGGATATTGAGAGGGGGGGTGAATAAGTATCTTCAAAACTTAAACCCTTCAACATAATGCAAATTCAATCTTCTAACAATATCAACCCTGAAATAGATCAACAACAATGAAAATAAAGTAATGAACATACATGCACAAAATAACACTATCTATATATGTGGAAAACCCTAGAATGGAAAATCCACAGTGAGAAATATCACAATGTATGAATAAGATTACAATTTGTTTTAAGGTTCACTACATAAGGAAGCACATTACTCCCGTAAAGACTTATAGGCTAAAGCACATAATTTTTTAGGAAAATATACAAAGACTTGCAGGCTAAGGTGCACAACCTCAGGGAAATATACAAGGACCTACTAGGGAGACTGACTATCTTTGAGTAGGATACATGGAGCTTTGGATTTACAATATATGTAAAAAAATACACTTTGTTGAAACAGGTGTTGAAGCACATCTAATTTATATTTTCTATAGCTCACATTAAATACTTCATTATTTTACTCTCTCACAACTTGCAACTAATTTTTTATTTCATTTATATCCTCCACATGTAAGGAAAACATAAAATCAGGTCGTCTAGAATAGGAGACAAGAAATGACCCCAAAAATTTAGCCACAAAACATAATTATAGTGAAAGAGGTCTTATCCAAGAGATGGAGAGGATGAAAAGAAACTTATTATATCTTCCAACATGATCCACAACATCAAACACAATGGTGCACAACATCCCAAGTCAACAACAAGGAAAGATGTAGAAGAAACTTGTAGCACATTACTAGTTGGCCCAAAAAACATCTTCCAATTAAATTTAGTCAATGAGGTTCTCAACATGATAGGGAAGGACCCAAAATAATCTTAAGACAACCTCAATTACTAGTGTAGATTCCCAAGCACATAGCACAAGAAAGAGAACACGCCTTGACAACTAAACATCCACAAATCACCTAGAAAACCAACTCAAATAATATGCAACACTAAAGAGATCAACCATTGATATGTGGAACAAAAAGAAACATTCCATGAATGTCCAACAATAATTCCATATACTTCTTTCTCATTGTCATGGAAAAAAACTAGCACCAACTAAATAGAAACAAAAAAGCTTATACAAGATGTTGGGTACACAAAAAACTCAAAAAGTGGAAGTGTTTTTGCTGTTTAGACCAAAATTTTGACCTAAAATTGAGAATCTCATGCTAATGGTCTTTAAAAGTTAATATGAAATTTATCATTTTGAATCTAGTTTCCAAATATGTAAATTATTCAAAAACTAAAATTATAGAAATTAAATTTTGATCGGGACCTATAAAAACCACTTTTTAAAAGTCTTTTTTTTACCATACCAAACGTGTATGGGCACCACTTTTTGACCCAAATAAAAGTATTTTGATCATTTCTTTTGGGAAAAGAGAGATAAAAACATGAAGATTGATGGAATTTTTTTTGTAATTTTTTGTTGAATATTTTTTTATTGTTAATTTTGTGTATGAGTATTTTTAAAAATTCAACATGTAGGACAACATAGTGGACAGCCTAAACTGCTTGATTTTGAATATTTTTTTTCATTGTGTGGAGAATTGTTTGAAGGTTTATGCCATATAATTTTTTACAAGAAACTTAACCAAAAATAGTTATTAAAAACCAAAAAAGCCTGATATTTCAAGTTTAAGGACTAGTTTTCTTAGAAATTAATTAAAAAATAGAAAACATGATCCAATATTAACAAAAATTATATATTTGGGAAGTATACACTGTGTTATTTAATGGGTTTTAATTTTATAGATTGATTTAGAAAAAAAGTCCATCAACCATATTGCCAAAGTTGGACATTCTTCTTCAATCTGCCTTAGTTTTTTAGTTGCAGGTCAAAGACTAAGGCTTGGATTGTCAAACTTAAAACCAAGGCTGCATGTGGGTTGGGAATTCAATTTTTAAATAACACATATATGTTACTAAAACACGTACGTGTTATTTAAATGAAATGTGTATGCATTTCATAATACAGACATGTTATCTATTTACCCGTTGGGTAAAGGTAAAATATAGGCATTATATAATGTATACGCATTTTTGATATAGCCATTTTTCCCTAATTTGGAAAATACTGATCACAAAACACATTTTTTTGCAACATTCCTTTTATGTAGTACAGTCTGAAAGTGCCATTTTCTACATTTTCTATTGCAAATTTGTCTTGTGCAAGGCATATTCTATTAAAATTGTTGGACGAGACAAAGTGTAGGTTGAATTTTCTAAAGTGGAATCAAGTGTAAGAACTTTTTACAAGAATATTTGGAAAAAGATAATTTTTTTATGTATTCATGATTTTTTTGTTCTTCAAAGTTTATAGAAAAAAGGATCTTCATACTACATAGTTTTATTTGAATATTTGAAGGATATAGCAATTTGAAAATAGGTCACTTGAATCATTATTTTTTTTGTCATCAAAGAGGGTTTGGTAACCATGGGTGATAAGAAAATACAAAAAAAAAAATTAGAAAGTTAATGACACTTGAAGAAATTCAAGCAAATAGAGATATGGAGGAAAAAAGACAAAGGGATAGAAGAAATGAGTCGTGAAATGAAAAATTTGCAAGAATCTAGTTCCAGGAATGTTGAAGAGGAAGCCATGAATGATGAAATGAATGTAGATGATGTAAATGTGGAGATGGTGAATATGGAAGAAAATGCAATTATGGAGACAAACCCAACTATGCCTTCAACTTCAACTTTGAATGATATGGAAATAGCAACTATGCAAACAACTTCGGATATGTCTTCAAATCCACCTCCCAATGATATGGAAAATTCACCTATTCATACAATCTATCTAGGTATGTGTTCAAACCCAAGTTTTGATAATATTGATATTGCTTGTTTAGATGAAGCTAGATACACCATTGATGATATCAATAATTGTAGGGTTGAAACAATGCAAAAACAAAAAAATGATAAAATTATATCAAATGAGAATGCAAATAAAGCAGCTTCAAATAAAATAATGTTAAGTAAGATTAGTAAATGTATAAAATTAAATCCTAGAACTTTGATAAGAGTTGCTAAAAGAAGAGAAAGTATTGAAAATGATCTGATTAATCAATGTTGTAGTTTTAGTGGTAGACTCCCAAGATCATACATGAAATTAAATAATGAGATTAAATCTTTAATTGAATTTTTTGGTATGATAATACAAGAGTATCACCTAAAATTAGAGATGTTTTAAAATTAAGGGTGGGTTCCAAAATTCGTGAACCTCATCCAAAGCATCTCTTAGATATGACTCAAATTGAATTATATAATTTTTTTTAGATGCTTCAATCTTACCATTGAATATTAACATAAGTCAAAGATCATTCAAAATGTGTAAACCTTGGTATGTTAGAATTAATAAGCAACAAATATCTTGTTGTTGTAAGAATCATGTACAATTTCATTATTATTTTGATAGTTTTTGATGTATATGATGCACTTTGCATGGTAACCAAATTATACAGGACATTTATGGTATTAATATACCACCTAAAAGAATCAAAGATTTTATTGAAGGTTTGTTTTGTGAACCCTCTAAGGGAAACTTATTTTAATGAAAAACATGTATTTTTGGAAAATGTTTTAGATGTGGTAACTTTTCATTATTAGGAGAATGTATGCATGAGAGTAGTTTAGATGAATTTGGACAACAATTAGTGGATGTAAAAAATTTTAAAATGTTGAGTATTCTTTAAAATATGGAAAAAATGGAAAATGTTGTGAGCTAATTGTGGAAAAATTTAGTGTGCATGCATTTATTAATGAATTTAAAGATAATATTGTACCTAAATATCTTCAACACTCTCAGTATGCTCATTAGCTTGATAATCAATTTCGTTTATGTAAAAACACATTCCTAATTGGAACTATATTATCAGTTGTTGATTTTGCTAAAAATTATACTCTTGCTCCACTAGAAGAAATTCAATCAAAGTATTATAATTCCACTCAAGTAGCTATATTTGTTCACATTGTTTATAGACATGCAGATGATAATATAGAAGATAATAGAATTTTTTTGAGAGAGTGCCATTTTTATTTAAGTGATAATTGATTACATTCATATGAGTTTGTTCAATATTGTTTTGATATATTTTATAAAAATTTAAAAGAGAGAGGAATTCAAATGCTAGAATATCTCATATGGTCAGAAAATTGCATGGATCAATTCAAAAATGCTAGAATGTTTTATTGGTTATGTAGAGTTCATAAGGAAAATAATATCTAGCACATATGGATTTTTTTGGGGCTATCATGGTAAGGGAGAACACGATGGAGCAGGTGCATGTGTGAAAAGAGCTCTTGCTAGAGAGCAACTAAAATTTGAGGATGTTGTGAAATTTAGAATTGCACATGCAATTGTAGATTGGTGCAATACCAAATTATCTACAAGAACAAGTGAGAGCTCAATAATTTTACACTTCTTTTGGTTAGTTGAAGAAAATGATATTTTTTCTCAACAAGATTTTGAAACAATTAATGGATCTACAAAATGGAATTTGTTTAAGAGTTCAAATGCAAACACATAGACAATATGGATAAGGGAGTTGGCATGCTTTCGTCAATTTTGTATTGCAGGTGATTGGGAGGTATGTGAAAATATGGAATGGGTCAAACAATGGAAACAAAGAGCCTTAATGCCTACATCAACACATGTTCAACATGGAATGAAAATTGAAGATAATCAAGTGTTCACATCATATGATTATGATCGTGTTTCGGATCTTGTACAAGAAGGTACATTATTTTTTGAGTTGAATTTTATATGTATGCATGTTGATATGTGAATTAAATATAAGTCACTCTTTATTTAATTTTTTATTTATTTTTGCAGGACATGTGTATGTTGTTGCACCTAAGGGGAATGAAGAGGAGACAAAGTACTAGTTGGCTAGATGTGTTGAAAGAAAACATAAGTTGGTACATCCTCAAGTGGATGATTACAACTTTGAGTATCTAACTAGTTTAGTGGTTGTTGTTGGCACCTAGCTTCAAAAATATTTGATAAGAAAGAATAGCTTGCTTGCATTTGAAGATTATGAAAGACACAAGAAGATTATACATTATTCACATTTGATTTTAGCAAGCAATATAAAACTAGTTAGATATCAAGGGAGGCCTACTGATAAATTTTTATGGACACTTTCAATGAATGATCATGATACAATCATAGATGCATTACAAAAAAGAGAGGACGCAAATGGTAAAATGGAGTAAATAAATATTGGTAACTATATAGTTGTATATATATTTAATTGATATATATATATATATTTGTCTTTAGTCATTTCCTAATTAAAGTTTTATATTATTTTTTGTTTCCTGTCTCCCAAAATTAGATTCTTTACAAAAAAAGAGAGGAGTGATGCACATTTCATCCCCTTAAGTCACTCTCTCAACACCCTTAAGCCATCCTCTTAGGAACCCTTAATCCATATCCTTGTATATTTACCCTTAATCTAGCCACTTGCATCCCCTTAAGTCACTCTCTCAACACCCCTTAATCATCCTCTTCGGACCCTTAATCCATATCCTGTATATCTACCCTTAATCCACCACTTGCATCCCCTTAAGTCACTCTCTCAACACCCTTAAGCTATCCTCTTTGGACCCCTTAATCCATATCCTCGTATATCTACCCTTAATCCACCACTTGCATCCCCTTAAGTCACTCTCTCAACACCCCTTAAGCTATCCTCTTAGGACCCCTTAATCCATCCACTTGCATCCCCTTAAGTCACTCTCTTAAAACCCCTTAATCCATCCTCTTATGATCCCTTAATCCATATCCTCATATATCTACACTTAATCCATCCACTTGCATCCCCTTAAGTCACTCTCTCAACACCCCTTAAGCTATCCTCTTAGGACCCCTTAATCCATATCCTCGTATATCTACCCTTAATCCAACCACTTGAATCCCATTAAGTCACTCTCAACACCCCTTAATCCATCCCTCTTAGGGCCCCTTAATCCATATCCTTGTATATCTACCTTAATCCATCCACTTGCATCCCCTGTTCTCAAACCTCTTAAGCCATCCTCTTAGGGCCCCTTAATCCATATCCTTGTATATCTACCCTTAATCCATCCACTTGCATCCCCTTAAGTCTCTCTAGGGTTCATGAGATGCTTAGAATGAAAAATCTATATGGGTTAATGGTTTAGGGTTTAGGGTTTCTAGGGTTCATGAGATGCTTAGAATAACAAATCTATATTGGTTTTAAGGGTTTAGGGTTCATCTCCTAGGATTAGGTCCTATATTTTAGGGTTTAGGGTTTAAAGTCATTCTCTCAACTCCTTTTAATCCACAATCTTACATCCCTTAAGCCATCCTCTTAGGGCTTGTTAAGCCATATCGTGAGGCTCATGACATGCATCCCCTTAATCCACTATCTTACACCTCTTTAAGTCATTCTATCAAATCCTCTTAATCCACCCTCTTACATCCCTTCAAGTCATTATATCAACTCCCCTTAATCCACCCTCTTACATCCCCTTAATCCACTCTCTTACATCCCTTTAAGTCATTCTATCAACTCCCCTTAATCCACCCTCTTACGTCCCTTCAAGTAATTCTATTAACTCCCCTTAATCCACCCTATTGCATCCCATTAATCCACTCTCTTAAATCCCTTTAATTCATTCTATCAACTCCCCTTAGTCCACCCTTTTGCATCCCCTGAAGCCATCCTATTAAAGGACCCTTAAGTAATATCCTCTTACATACCCTTAATCCACAATCTTGCATCCCTTAAGTCACTCTCATAATTCCCCTTAAGCCATCCTCTTAGGACCCGTTAAGCCATATCCTAGGGTTCATGACATTCATCCTCTTAAGCCATCCTCTTAACTCCACTTAAGGAATTCTCTTAAGATCCCCCTTAAGCTATATATCCTCTTAGGTCCCCTTAATCCATCCTATGACAAACATCATTTGAATTTGAATGGAATTTA
>VDFB02198941.1:0-15340 GCA_007258455.2 Sequoia sempervirens | reverse complement strand
AAAATCTACCAAAATCTTATCTCATATTGATAGAATGAAATAAATAATAATGTTTGTGTCAGACAGTAATTCAAGAGTGTACAATTTGAAAAGTCTAAAAGCTACAAAAATTGCAAAAATTGAAAATTTCGCATTGTGGAGTGACTGAAAAAGTTTTGCAAAGTTTGAAAAATTGCAAGTTTTGGAAAGATTGAAGAAGCATTGCAAGGTCTTTTAGTTTCTTATCTTTTGCTTCTGATTCTTTCTATGCAATTTTGTAGAAAGCTTTTCCTTTAGAAGAATTATTTTTTTCCTCCACACAAAAAATAGATTTTGAAATCAATATCAAAGCAAGGTGACATTTTTTTGGATACATTTTGCAGCTTGATTTTTTCCAGAAAATTAAGAGACATATTACTAGCTATAGACTTCTAGGTAAAAGAGAAAATGGAGAACAAGTACGCCAAACTATTGGAGACCTCAGGTAAGGTTGTATCAAGTTGTATTTGATTTTTTTGCTTTTGATTGAACATTTGTGAAAATTTTAAGAAAATTTTTCCTTTAGAAGAAAATTGTTTTTCCTGCATAAAAAATTAGATTCTGAAATTAATATCAAAGCAAGGTGACATTACGGATTAGGGTGTGGTTCAGTGGTCAAGTTGCTTGGTTGTAGTGATAGCCACCAGGTTTCAAAGCTTCGCTGGGCTAAAGTGCTCACGGGCCTTGTGCCTTCATTGGGCCATTGTGCTCACGGGTTTGATAGCATCTTGTGGTTTCTTGTACCCAGTTCATAGCTCCGATCAAAAGTGTTTACCCCTAATAAAATGGGTGTGTTGCACCTTTTTTTTTAAAAAAAAGCAAGGTGACATTTTTTTCAATACCTTTTGCAGCTTGATTTTTTCCAGAAAATTAAGTCATATTACTAGCTACATACTTAAGTGAAAGAGCAAATAGAGAACAAGTGCAAGAAACTGTTTGAGACCTTAGGTAAGGTTGTATCAAGTCTTATTTTATTTCTTTGCTTCTGATTCCATCTATTAAATTTTTGAGAAAGCTTATCCTTTAAAATAAAGTTGGTTTACTTGCAAAAAAAAGATTTTGAAATCTCTTGCCAAAGGCAGAAATCTTATGCATCCATTGCATGCAATTTTTTTAATTCACAGTGACAGTTCCACCAATGAACAACTAGAATTAAAAAGTTGACTAACAATTCTATATAGTCTGTATTTAATTATCTATTTTTAAATTTTTTAAAATATTCTTTATCTCTCTTTCTATTAGTTCATTTTGTGAATAGTCGGTGCAAAAATGAGGATTATTTTTTTCTAAACTAGATGTGCAATATAATGCATTTAATTTACTAATTGGAAATTTGAAACCTATTAATTACTTGAATGAGAGTTACACAATTTCATACATCATAATAACACAAAAAATTGATACGTGCCAATTTTATGAAAGCGTAATAAATAAAGGAGTTGCTATTTAATAGGCTAGATAATAAATTTAACAATCAAATTTTCTTGTGAACAATAAATGCAAACAGTAAAATTTATCTATTCACATTAAATATTACAATGACATTTTCAAATTTGACTGTGAATAATAAATGTTACAGTAAAATTTATCTACTCACATCAAATATAACAGTGAAATTTTCAAGATTGTATTTGATATGTGCCAATTTTTTCAAGTGTAAATAAATAAAAGAATGTACAAGCATTAATTTTAGCACTGAGTAGCAGACAAATAGAGGCTAGATGCAATCAAAATTTGCATCAAAAACTACATGGAGGTCAGAAAATATTTGACTATCTAGAAAAATCTACCAAAATCTTATCTCATATTGATGGAATGAAATAAATATTAAAGTTTGTGTCAAACAATAATTCAAGAGTATATAGTTTGGACAACCCAAAAGCTGCAAAAAATGCAAAAACTAAAAATTGCGAGTTGTGGAAAGAATGAAAACGTTTTGCAAGGTCTAAAAATTGCAAGTTCTAGAAAGACTGAAGAAGTATTGCAAATTCTTTTACTTTCTTGTCTTTTACTTTTGATTCTTTATGTGCAATTTTATAGAAAGCTTTTCCTTTAGAGGAAAAGCGTTATTTCTGCAAAAAAAAAAAAATTCTAAAATCAATATCAAAGCTTTCCTTTAGTTTATTGAATGCAAATTTGAAACTTATTAATTATTTGAATGATAGCTGCACTATTTCATACATCATAATAACATAAAGATTTGGTGTGTGCTAATTTTGTTAAAGATTAATAAATAAAGGAGTTACTATTTAATAGGTTATAATAAATTTTGCAGTCAAATTTTCCTCTAAACAAGAAATGTAAACAGTAAAATTTATCTATTCACACTAAATATTACAGTGACATTTTCAAATTTGATTGTGAACAATAAATACATTAGAGTAAAATTTATGTGCTTACATTAAATATAACAGTGACATTTTTAAGACTGTATTTGATACATGCCAATTTTTTCAAAGGTAAATAAATAAAATAATGTACAAGGATTAATTTTAGCATTGAGTGGTAGACAAACAGAGACTTGATGCAGTCAAAATTTGCATCGGAAAAGACATGAAGGTTAGAAAATCTTTGACTATCTAGAAAAATCTACATGGAATGAAATAAATATTAAAGTTTGTGTCAGACAATAATTCGAGAGTATACAATTTGGAAAGTCCAAAAACTACAAAAATTGTAAGTTGTGTAAAGATTGAAAACGTTTTGCAAGGTTTACAAATTGCAAGTTCTGAAAAGATTGAAGGAATATTACAAGGTCTTTTAGTTTCTTGTCTTTTCCTTCTAATACTTTCTATACAATTTTGTAGAAAGTTGTTCCTTTAGGAGAAAATTGTTTTTCCTTCACAAAAAAAAATAGATTATGAAATTAATATCAAAGCAAGGTGACATTTTTTGGATACATTTTGCAGCTTGATTTTTTTCTAGAAAATTAAGAGGCATATTACTAGCTACAAACATAGGTAGAAAAGCAAACAGAGAAAAAGTGCAAAAAACTATTGGAGATCTCAGGTAAGGTTGTATCAACTCTTAATTGATTTGTTTCCTTTGAATTCCTTCTATGCAATTGTTTTGAAAGCTTCTCCTTTAGAAGAAAACTAGTTTACCTACAAAAAATAGATTCTAAAATCTCTTGTGGATGGAAGAAAACTTATGCATCCATTGCTTACAATTTTCTTAACTAGTAGTGACAGTCCCACCAATGACCAACTAGAATTTAAAACTTGACCAACAATTCTATATAGTCTATATTTAATTGACTATTTTTAAAATAATTAAAATATGCTTTATCTTTTTTTTCTATTGGTTCATTTTATGAACAATCAATGCAAAAATGAAGATGTCTTTTTTTCTAAACTAATGTGCAATCTAATGCATTTAATTTATTAAATGCAAATTTGAAACTTATTAATTACTTGAATAATAGTTGCACTATTTCATACATCATAGTAACATAAACATTTGATACGTGCCAATTTTGTGAAAGCTTAATAAATAAAAGAGGATTTGTTTAATAGGTTATAATAAATTTTATTGTACAAATTTACCTATGAACAATAAATATAAATAGTTAAATTTATCTATTCACATTAAATATTACAGTGACATTTTCAAAATTGACTTTGAAAAATAAATGTTACAGTAAAATTTATCTACTCACATTAAATATAAGACAGTCTAAAAGCTACAAAATTTGTAAAAACCTAAAATTGCAAGTTGTGGAAGGACTAAAAAAGTTTTGATCTTTATGTTTCTTGTCTTTTGTTTTTGATTCTTTCTATGCAATTTTGTAGAAAAGTTTTCCTTTAAAAGAAAATTATTTTTCCTCCACAAAAAAACTAGATTTTCAAATCAATATCAAAGCAAGGTGACATTTTTTTTTATATATTTTGCAGCTTGATTTTTCCCAAAGAAATAATAGGCATAGTACTAGCTATAGACTTAGGTAAAAGAGTAAATAGAGAACAAGTGCAACAAACTATTGGAGACCTTAAGTAATGTTGTATCAAGTCTTAATTTGATTTGTTTGCTTCTGATTCCTTCAATGCTTTTTTTAGAAAGCTTTTTCTTTAGAAAAAAACTGGTTTGCCTGGAAAAAAAAGTAGATTCTAAAATCTCCTACCGAAGGAAGAAAACTTATGCATCTGTTGCAAGCAATTTTTTTAATTGATAGTGACAATCCTACCAATGAATAGCAAGAATTAAAAAGTTGATTGAAAATTCTATATAGTTTATATTTAATTGTCTATTTTTAAAATTATTAAAATATGCTTTATCTTCTTTTTTATTGGTTCATTTCATGAACAGTCAATGTAAAATGAGGATTTTTTTTTTTTGGTTAAACTAGATGTGCAATATAATGCATTTAATTTATTGAATAAAAATTTGGAACCTGCTAATTACTTGAATGACAGTTGCACTATTCCATACATCATAATAACATAAACATTTGATACGTGCCAATTTTGTGAAAGCTTAATAAATAAAGGAGTTCTTTAACAGGCTATAATAAATTTTATAGTCAAATTTACCTGTGAACAATAAATGTAATTACTAAAATTTATCTATTCATATTAAATATTGTGGTGATATTTTTAAATTTGACTGTGAACAATAAATATTATAGTAAAATTTATCTACTTACATGAAATATAACAGTGACATTTTCAAGACTGTATTTGATATGTGCCATTTTTTTCAAGGGTAAATAAATAAAATAATGTACAAGTATTCATTTTAGCACTTAGTGGCAGACAAACAAAGGCTGGATGCAATAAAAATTTGCATCGAAAAAGACATGGAGGTCAGAAAATCTTTGACTATCTAGAAAAATCTAGAAAAATCTTATCTCATATTAATGGAATGAAATAAATATTAAAGTTTTTGTCAAACAATAATTCAAGAGTATACAATTTGGATAGTCTGAAAGCTGCAAAAATTGCAAAAACTAGAAATTTTGGGTTGTGGAAAGATTGAAAGCATTTTACAAGGTCTAAAAATTGCAAGTTCTAGAAAAACTAAAGAAGTATTGCAAAGTCTTTTAGTTTCTTGTCTTTTGCTTTTAATTCTTTCTGTGTAATTTTTTAGAAAGCTTTTCCTTTTGAAGAATTTTTTTTTTCCTACACACAAAAATTAGATTCTAAAATCAATATCAAAGCATGGTGACATTTTTTCAATACATTTTGTAGCTTATTTTTTCTAGAAAATTAAGAGGCATATTACTAGCTACAAACTTAGGTAAAAGAGAAAACAAAGAACAAGTGCAACAAATTGTTGGAGACCTCAACTAAGATTGTATCAAGTCTTATTTGATTTGTTTGCTTTTGATTCCTTCTATGCAATTTTTTAGAAAGCTTTTGCTTTAGAAGAAAACTGGTTTACCTATAAAATAAAAATAAATTCTAAAATCCCCTTCCAAAGGCAGAAAACTTATGCATCCATTGCATGCAATTTATTTAACTGATAGTGATAGTCTCACCAATGAACAACTATAATTAAAAAGTTGACCAACAATTCTATATAATCTATATTTAATTGTCTATTTTTAAAATAATTAAAATATGTTTTATCTTTCTTTCTATTGGTTCATTTTGTGAATAGTCAATGCAAAAATGACATTTGCACTATTCCATACATCATAATAACATAAACATTTGATACGTGTCAATTTTGTGAAAGCTTAATAAATAAATTAGTTGTTTAATAGGCTATAATAAATATTATTGTCAAATTTGTCTATGAACAATAAATGTAAACATTAAAATTTATCTATTCACATTAAATATTGTAGTGACATTTTCAAATCTGACTGTGAACAATAAATGTTCTAGTAAAATTTATCTATTCAAATTAAATATAATAGTGACATTTTCAAGACTGTATTTAATACATGCCAATTTTCTCAAAGGTATATAAATAAAAGAACATGTTCAAGCATTAATTTTATCACTGCGTGGTAGACAAACACAGGCTAGAAACAGTCAAAATTTGCATCTAAAAAGACTTGGAGGTCAGAAAATATTTGACTATCTAGAAAAATCTACCAAAATCTTATCTCATATTGATGGAATGAAATAAATATTAAAGTTTGTGTTAGACAATAATTCAATAGTATACAATTTGGATAGTCTAAAAGATGCAAAAATTGCAAGTTGTGGAAAGAATGAAAAAGTTTTGCAAGGTTTGAAAATTGCATGAAGAAGTATTGCAAGGTCTTTTAGTTTCTTGTCTTTTTCTTTTGATTATTTTTGTGCAATTTTGTAGAAAGTTTTTCCTTTAGAAAAAAATTGTTTTGCTACACCAAAAAAAAAGATTTTGAAATGAATATCAAAGCAAGGTGACATTTTTTTGGATACATTTTGTAACTTGATTTTTTCCAAAAAAATTAAGATGCATATTACTAGCTACAGACTTAGGTAAAAGAGAAAATGGAGAACAAGTGCAACAAACTATTTGAGACCTCAAATAAGGTTGTATTAAGTCTTATTTGATTTCTTTGCATCTGATTCCTTCAATGCAATTTTTTAGAAAGCTTCTACTTTAGAAGAAAATTGGTTTACCTGCAAAAAAAAATAGATTATGAAATCTCCTGCCGAATGCAAAAAACTTATTCATCCATTTTTTTAACTCACAGTGATAGTCCCAACAAAAAATGACTAGAAATAAAAATTTGACTAGCAATTCTATATAGTTTATATTTAATTGTCTATTTTAAAAATAATTAAAATAGGCCTTACCTTTCTTTCTATTGGTTCATTTTGTGAGCAGTCAGTGCAAAAATGAGGATTTTGTTTTTGCTAAACTAGATATGCAATATAATGCATTTAATTTATTGAATGCAAATTTGAACCCTATTAATTACTTGAATGACAATTGCACTATTCCATACATAATAATAACATAAACATTTTATACGTGCCAATTTTGTGAAAGCTTAATAAATAAAGGAGTTGTTTAATAGGCTATAATAAATTTTACAATCAAATTTTCCTAAGAACTATAAATGTAAACAGTAAAATTTATCTATTCACATTAAATATTATAGTGGCATTTTTAAATTTGACTGTGAACAATAAACATTACATTAAAATTTATCTACTCACATTAAATATAACAGTGACATTTTCAAGACTGTATTTGATGCATACCAATTTTTTCAAGGATAAGTAAATAAAAAAATGTACAAGTGTTAATTTTAGCACTGAGTGGCAGACAAACAGAGGCTAGATGTAGCCAAAATTTTCATCAAAAAAGACATGGAGGTTTTAAAAACTTTGAATATCTGGAAAAATATACCAAAATCTTGTCTCATATTTATGGAATGAAATATAAAGTTTGTGTCAGACAATAATTCAAGAGTATACAATTTGGATAGTTTGAAAATTGCAAAAATTGCAAGTTGTGGAAAGACTGAAAAAATTGCAAGTTCTAGAAAGATTGAAAAAGTATTGCAAGGTCTTTTAGTTTCTTGTCTTTTTCTTTTGATTTTTTCTATGCAATTTTGTAGAAAGCTTTTCCCTTAGAAGAAAACTATTTTTCCTGCACAAAAAAATTATATTCTGAAATCAATATTATAGCAAGGTAACATTTTTTGGATACATTTTGCAGCTTGATTTTTTCCAAAAAATTAAGAGGCATATTACTAGCTACAAACGTAAGTAAAAGAGAAAACAGAGAAAAAGTGGAGCAAATTGATTGAGACATCAAGTAAGTTTGTATCAAGTCTTATTTGTTCTATTTGTTTTTGATTCCTTCTATGCAATTTTTTAGAAAGCTTCACCTTTAGAAGAAAGCTGGTTTACCTACAAAAAAAAAAGATTATGAAATCTCTTGCTGAAGCTAGCAAACTTATGCATCCATTGCATGCATTTTTTTTAACTGATAGTGACAGTCCCACCAATGAATAGCTAGAATTAAAGAGTTGACCAACAATTCTATATAGTCTATATTTAACTATCTATTTTTAAAATAATAAAAATATGTTTTATCTTTCTTTGAACTATTGGTTAATTTTGTGAAGTCATTGAAAAATTGAGGATTTTTTTTTTCTAAACTAGATATGCAATATAATGCATTTAATTTATTGATGCAAATTTGAGACCTGTTAATTACTTGAATGCCATTTACACTATTCCATACATCATAATAAAATAAACATTTGATAACTTGCCAATTTTGTGAAAGCTTAATAAATAAAGAAGTTGATATTTAATATTCTATAATAAATTTTACAGTCAAATTTGTCTATGAGCAATAAATGTAAATAGTAAAATTTATCTATTCACCTTAAATATTACAGTGACATTTTCAAATTTGACTGTGAACAATAAATGTTACAGTAAAATTTATCTACTCACATTAAATATAACAGTAACATTTTCAAGACTATATTTGATATGTGCCAATTTTTTCAAGAGTAAATAAATAAAAGAATGTACAAGCATTAATTTTAGCACTAAGTAGCAGACAAATAGAGGTTAGATGTAGGCAAAATTTGCATTGAAAAAGACATGGAGGTTAGAAAATATTTGAATATCTAGAAATATCCACTAAAATCTTATCTCATATTAAAGGAATCAAATAAATATTAAAGTTTGTGTTAGACAATAATTCAAGAGTATACAATTTGCACAGTCCGAAAGCTGTAAAAATTATAAAAACTGAAAAATTACAAGTTGTGGAAAGACTAAAAATATTTTGCAAGGTTTGAAGAAAATGTAAGTTCTGGAAAGACTGAAGAAGTATTGTAAGGTCTTTTAGTTTCTTGTCTTCTACTCCTAATTCTTTCTATGAAATTTTGTAGAAAGCTTTTCTTTAGAAGAAAAATGTTTTTCCTACACAAAAAAAAAGATTCTGAAATCAATATCAAAGCAAGGTGACATTTTTTTTGATACATTTTGCAACTTGATTTATTCTAAAAAAATAAGAGGTATATTACTAGCTACAGACTTAGGTAAAAGAGAAAACGGAGAACAAGTACAACAAATTGTTGGAGACCTCAAGTAAGGTTGTATCAAGTCTTATTTGATTTGTTTGCTTCTTATTCCTTCTATGTAATTTTTTAGAAAGCTTCTCCTTTAGAAGAAAACTAGTTTACCTACAAAAAAATAGATTCTGAAGTCACTTGTTGAAGGCAGAAAATGTATGCATCCATTGCATGCAATTTTTAACTAACAATGACAATCCCACCAATGAACAACTAGAATTAAAAAGTTGACCAGTAAGTGTATATAATCTATATTTAATTGCCTATTTTTAAAATAATTAAAATATGCTTTATGTTTCTTCATATTGGTTCATTTTGTGAATAGTCGATGCAAAAATGAGGGTTTTTTTTGCTAAACTAGATGTGCAATATAATGCATTTAATTTATTGAATGGCAATTTGAAACCCATTAATTACTTGAATGACAGATACACTATTTCGTATATCAAAATAACATAAACATTTGATACGTGTCAATTTTGTGAAAAATTAATAAATAAAGGAGTTGTTTAATAGGCTATAATAAATTTTATAGTCAAATTTTCGTGTGAACAATAAATGTAAACAATTAAATTTATCTATTCACATTAAATATTACAGTGACATTTTCAAATTTGACTGTGAACAATAAATGTGAGTAAAATTTATCTACTCGCATTAAATATAATAATAAAATTTTCAAGAGAGTATTTGATACATGTCATTTTTTCAAGGGCAAATAAATAAAAGAATGTACAAGCATTAGTTTTAGCGCTAAGTGGGAGACAAATAGAGGCTAGAATCAATCAAAATTTACATAAGAAAAGACATGGAAGTTAGAAAATCTTTGAATATCTAGAAAAATCTATCAAAATCTTATCTCATATTAATAGAATGAAATAAATATTAAAGGTTTTGTCAAATAGTAATTCAAGAGTATACAATTTGGACAATTTGAAAGCTACCAAAATTGCAAAAACTAAAAATTGCAAGTTGTGGAAAGACTGAAAAAGTTTTGCAAGGTTTGAAAGTTGCAAGTTTTAGAAAGATTGAAGAAGTATTGCAAGGTTTTTTAGTTTCTTGTCTTTTCTTTCTATACAATTTTGTAGAAATCTTTTCCTTTAGAAGAAAACTGCTTTGCCTGCACATAAAAATTAGATTCTAAAAATCAATATCAAAGCAAGGTGACATTTTTTTCGATACATTTTGCAACTTGATTTTTTTCAAAAAATTAAGAGACATATTACTAGCTATAGACTTCTAGGTAAAATAGAAAATGGATAAAAAGTGCACGAAACTATTGGAGACCTAGGTAAGGTTCTATCAAGTCGTATTTTATTTGTTTGCTTTTGATTCCATCTGTACAATTTTTTAGAAATATTTTCCTTAAGAAGAAAACTATTTTTCTAGCAAAAACAATTAGATTCTGAAATCAATACTAAAGCAAGGTGACATTTTTTTCGATACCTTTACTGCTTTATTTTTTTCAGAAAATGAAAATTATTACTAACTACAGACTTAGGTGAAAGACCAAACAGAGAACAAAGTGCAAAAAATTGTTTGAGACCTCAGGTAAGGTTGTATCAAGTCTTATTCGATTTATTTTCTTTTGATTCCATCTATGTAATTTTTTAGAAAGTTATCCTTTAGAAGAAAGTTGGTTTACCTACAAAAAAATAGATTATGAAATCTCCTGCAGAAGGCAGAAAACTTATGCATCCATTGCATGCAATTTTTTTAATTAACAATGACAGTTCCACCAATGAACAACTAGAATTAAAAATTTGACTAGCTATTCTATATACTCTATATTTAATTATCTATTTTTAAAATAATTAAAATATTCTTTATGTTTCTTTCTATTAGTTCATTTTGTGAATAGTCAGTGCAAAAATGGGAATTTTTTTTTGCTAAACTAGATGTGCAATATAATGCGTTTAATTTACTAGATGAAAATTTGAAACCTATTAATTACTTGAATGAAAATTGTACTATTTCATACATCATAATAACACAAATATTTGATACGTGCCAATTTTATGAAAGCTTAATAAGTAAAGGAGTTGCTATTTAATAGGCATAATAAATTTTATAGTCAAATTTTCATATGAACAAAAATGTAAACAAAATTTATCTATTCACATTAAATATTACAGCGATGTTGTGCGGTTTTAGACACACGCCCATGGGAGTGGGGACCCTCTCTTTTTGGTGTCTTTGACCTTTGATTTTATTGGATTTATCATTTTAGGGTCTTGACATGTTGGTCTTGCTGGCTTTGCCCTTGCCTTAAGATTGCAATTGATCGAAATTGAGTTTTGGCCATCCGGGTTTTCACCTGGATCGGGATTTTCCGTCTCCGAGGATTCTTCCCCTGGTTCCTTGTCGTTTCCGGCCAGATTCTCCGATTCGGTTTTTCCCTAACTTCGGGATTTTCCGGTCCTATCGGATTTTCCCGGATTCTGTCAAAATCCCGGTCCTCATTATTTCCCCGGTTTTTGCATTTCCGCGAAGTCTGTGTTTCCGCGCATTCTGGGATTTTCCGAAATTCCACTTGGGGCACGGGTTTCCGGACTTGTCAGAAACGTCTTTTCGCGCATTAATGGCTGAGGTATCTTGGTTCAGACGGGTATAAGGGCGAATTTGGGGCGTTTTCTGATTCATTCTAACTTCGACTGCTTCCTTGTTTTCTGCTCTGGCGATTCGGAACTTTCGTTTGAGCGTTGGGGTTTGGTCTTGGATTGTTTGCGCGTGGATTGCTTGAGTGTTGCTGCCAGTATCCCGTTGCCTGGACGTGTTGTCACCTGGATTGATTTTCCAAGCTCGGTTTCTGCTCGTCTTGATCCATGGTATGTGCTCGTCGCCCTTCCGTTTGTTTGCATGGTGATTTGAGATTTTCTTGTACTGGGCGTTGTTAAATTCTGGGTGTCTCGGCTCATATTTTGACTTTGGGTGTCGTATTTATTCGGTCGGTTTGATCCGTTTTTTTTATTTTGAAGCCCATCTCTCGTGCCCTATGAGTTCCGTTTATCCGCTTGATTGCATATTTACACTTTAGACGGAATTCTGGGTCGTGTTGCTTAATTGTTTTGGGTGTGGGATGTGTTGCCATGCGAATTTAGGGTTTTCTGGGTGTCTCGGCTAATGCGATGATTTGATCTTGTGTTTGAATGACTTTCGCCTCGTTTTATGTTGGCTTCCCCGTCCTGTGAGGATTAGAGGGCTTTTTAGGTAAATCCCGAACTGATATTTTAACCCTAAAAGCTTGCTCTGGTTCTAATGGCGGATATGTGATTGTTCGATTTAGGGCATCGTCATTTTAAGTATGGGATCCTTCCTTTGAGTGCTTCTGAGTGTTGGACACTCTTTACATATTCGAGTCTGGTAATTGTCGTCGGTTTTGGGTTCATTCGAGCTTTGATATTGAAGATCTTGTGGTCGCTCCTGTGTTGGTGCACGTTTTGCCATTTTTCGGGTTTCCGAGGCTGTCGCGGAATTTC
This sequence comes from Sequoia sempervirens, assembly GCA_007258455.2. Classification (NCBI taxonomy): domain Eukaryota; kingdom Viridiplantae; phylum Streptophyta; class Pinopsida; order Cupressales; family Cupressaceae; genus Sequoia; species Sequoia sempervirens. The sequence continues at coordinate 2,860 of VDFB02198941.1, read as the reverse complement.
TGGTCTCCCGGATTTTCCCGGTTTCCTTTTATTCCGCGGACAGAGTTAATTTCCGGTGCATTTGATGCTGTCCGCGAAAGTCCGTCCCATTCGGATTTTTCCGGATTTCCTGTCTGATTGCATTCTTTTGTATATTTCGATGAGGGAATTGGTGGAGTGATTGTTGATGCCTATTTCTTGATTGCCAAAGAGTAAAATTGATGATTTTCCTTTGATTTCGAGCATATTAATGATTTACATGGCTAATAGTGCTTTGGTGGCAGGAGTCCGTTTGGGTCGGATTTCTCCGGAATTCCGCCCCGAATGTATTTTCCCGGATTATACGATTTTCCCGGATTATATGATTTTCTCGGATTATTTGATTTCTCCGGATCTCGGAAAATTGGCAATTGGCATTTGGTTTTAATAGATGTGTATGATGTATGCTAACCTTTTGGATGAATATGAGCTTAATAATTAGATTCTAATAATAGTTCTTGGATGTGCAGGCTGAATCAAGCAAAGCTGCTGCTGGGAAGTCCAAAGGTGGTGCGGGGGCATCTGCAGTTTCCGAGACAGAAAAATTGAGATTAGACATGAGGAGTCAGGTCCCAGAGAGTAAGATATCTTCCGTGTGGGCAGAGGTGTCTGATACCAACGTTGGTGCCTGGCGTTATGAAGAATTCAAACAGAGAACAGCTGAGAAGGACCAATCGGCATTGAGGCAAGGGATGATGAACTCAGGGTTGGTACACGTGGCAGGGTTCCCTCCAGCAGTCCAGTGTTACGAGCTGATTTTGGAGTGTGCTAGGCAGTACGCCTTTGACACACAGATGGTAGTTAGTACTGAGGGGCGGGTGTTGGCAAATTTCAGTCCAGCCTCCATTGCCCGAGCTTTCAGCATGCCGGATCTCCCCTCGGTCTGCGCCCTAAACATTGACACTGCTCGTACGTATTATGAGAACGAGCCAGTTAAGGCTCAACAGCTTATCAACTCATGGCTTGAGAAGCCCAAGTCTCACCACTCTAAATTGCCCAAACAGTTGCACAGGGTGAAGTTCAGGCCAGATATTTATGATGCTATCACACTGTTGAGCAGGGTGGCCGGACTCAAAACTGCCGGGGTATTGGAAAGTTGGATGGTCCATGTGATCACCAAGATAGGCCAAGGAACGAATTACCACTGGGCAGGACTTATCAGTGCGGAAATAGATAGGCAACTGAGGAATGTTTTGGAAGGAAAGAAGTTCACCATGTCCTCCTTTGTTATATATATACTGGCCATCTCTTATCCCTATAAGGGACCCAATTCTAGAGCTACTGGACATGCATGGTTATTCTGTGCCCATCCCACTCCTGGGACACCTGAGATTATAGGGAGGCTCAGGATATTACCCTGACCCTCTCTGTAATGGCACACTGATTGTCCGATGGGGGCTAGGGGCCGACATACCACGGGCCTGCCCATCCAGCTTCCCCACCTCTATCTCCCGGCTGGATGCCCCGTTCTCACAGATTGCCTGTGTATCCCACCGCACTACATAGCAATGGGTCGTGGAGACAAATTTGTGAGTTCGAAGCACGGGTCAGAAGGAGAAACATAAACCGGTTTGAGGTGACTTCCTCGTATCATGGATGTGATGTCCTTTCCATTCACCGTACCATACCGCAGTGAGGAATTGGTGTCATGGATTTCTTCCATTCAAAGAGAATGAATTTTGACATCACCTGAGGGCACGGTGGCACCGGAATACAAAGCACAAGGAGATGAAGCTATTAAGGAGATCCTGTCAGTTGGCAAGGATGCAGTCCAAAGAAAAGAGCTAATGGAAAGTATCCTTTCTCAGGATATGAATGATGTCGATTCTCTGTTGCAGAAGACAAAGGTTATTCTGGGACATGGCAGGGAACAATTGGACAGGGATGGAATTCTTCCCTCTTCCAGGTTGGATGAACCGTGGGAATGGTTCGAAGCATTACAGATCAGGCAGGGAGCCCTGAAAAAGATAAAGAAACGAAGAAAAGCCATTGATGTCGACCTTACTGCAATCTATGATGGTTGCATTGCATTTTTTGAAGTGATGACAGGGAGGAATAAGATAGCTCCCAAGTACCTGAGTTTGGATCAATTGAAGGAATGGTGGCATGAGGTTTATGCCCCGGATTCTGATGAGGTTGTCACTGGCCACATGCTTGATGATGCGGCTACATATTTGGCAGTGATAGATAGATACCTGACCAGCAGAAAGGATTGGAAGGGGACCATTGAGCGGTCCAATGAGGGGATTGAGTCAATTAAATGCCGGCTCAAAGTTTTGCCGTTACCACCTGTTGCTGAGTTGGAAGGAGTTTTCTTGAGGGTCCAAGGGTCACCAGCGCGAAGAAAGGACAAGGGAAGCAGCGGTTAATGTTTATCTCGAGATTTGTGCTTCCCTATTATCATAGGGCATGCATTGGACCGGATTTCCTTGGGGATTGTGCCTTGGCCGACTTGGATGATGGCATTAAATGTGTGCCTTAGTTTGTTTCCCTGGCCGACCTGTTTTGGCGGTTTTGTTATTATCTTTATTGTAAAATGTTTGGCTGGGCCGGCATGTTCTGGGATTAACTTGTTAAATAGGCATTTTTGCCTTATTGTAACAGTTCAGAAGTTTTTGATAGTAGAGATTAGCAAGAGCAATAGTTAGAGTTTTAGAATTTCTTAAAGCAGATATCATATTCAGAACAGTTGAAATTGTTGCAGTATTTGATGATTAATACAATTGGAGACATTGTGGTTTTCCTGGTGGAATCCTTTGTGTTATCTCATCTTGCATGGTTCTTTGTTCTATCTTTCACATTGTTTGAAGATCTAGGGTTTATTATTTAGAAATAAATTAGT
>VDFB02198940.1:0-40329 GCA_007258455.2 Sequoia sempervirens | reverse complement strand
TGCAAAATGGTTGAAAAAAATTCATCATGTTGTTACTCAAATATTCCGATGCTTAAAACTTTTCATCTAACTTATATAGGATCGCTAAGCGGCTCCTGCAGTACAAAAACCTCTCTGCTTATCTCTCGAGTGGTTTTCCCGCGGTGGTGGATTTTCACTCTGATGGAAAAAAGTACAATGCAAGTAGTGCAAAGTTGCAAAGTGGTGCAACTTTTGTTTTAAAAATCATGACCAAATTGCATTGTTTCAATGCATCTAAATATTATTTTACGCTTAGAATGTATCCTTTTGCACCCAAACACCAGAATCGCCCTAGCTACATTCAACTGGATCGATCCCTTAAGAGTCCAAAGTGCAAAATGGTTGCAAACTTTCGCATGCTATTACTCAGATACCGTGATTCTTAGAAACTTCTCATCTAATCCTATAGGATCGCATTGGGCACGTCTACAAAAACCTCTCTTAGTTTTTGCTATATTGGAGTGGTTTTCCCATGGTGGCAGATTTTCTCTTGATGGAAAAGGTGTCAAATGAAAGCAGTGCAAAGTTGCAAAGTGATGCAACTTTCATTCTGCAACTCGTGTGACCAAATGGACTATTCCAACATGTCTGAATAGGTATTTTTACACTAGGCATGGTCCTCTTTCACACCCAAACACACGAAATCACTTTGAGCTACGTTCAACTGGATCGATCCCTTAAGAGTCCAAAGTGCAAAATGGCTGCAAACTTCAGCATGTTGTTACTCAGATACCGTGATGTTTAGAAACTTCTCATCTAATCCTATGGGATCATGTTGGGCCCCTCTAAAAAAACCTCTCTCAATTTTTTTCATTTCAGAGTGGTTTTCTTGTGGTGGCAAATTTTCACTTGGGAAAAAAGTTGTCAAATGCAAGTAGTTGAAAGTTACAAAATGGTGCAACTTTCATTCTGCAACTCGTGTGACCAAAAAAATTGTTTGAATGCATCCAGATGGGTACATTTACTTTAGTCATGGTCCTCTTTCGCACCCAAACACACGGAATTGCTTCGAGCTACATTCAACTGACTTGATCCCTTAACGGTCCAAAGTGCAAAAGGGAAGCAAACTTTGACGGGCTATTACTCAAAAACTGTGATGCTTACGAACTCTCTGTCTGAGCCTACGGTCTCGCGTTGGGCCCCTCTACAATAACCTCTCTTGATTTTTGTAATCTCAGAGTCATTTTCCTATGGTGTCCAATTTTCACTTGAGATAAAAAGTGTCAAATGGAAGTAGTGTAAAGTTGCAAAGTGGTGCAACTTTCGTTTTACAATTTATGTGACCAAACAAACTACTCCAACGTGTCCCGATAGGTAGGTTTACACTAGGAATAGTCATCTTTCACACCCAAACACGTGGAATTTCTCCAAGCTACGTTCAACCAGCTTGATCCCTTATGATGGCATGCAAAACAATTGAAAAGAGAAACATACACACTATGGTTGAGAAGTCTGAGTATTCCACACAAAAAGTGTATGATCATTGGTACAAAGTACCTTGTTCCTTAATTTGATGAAGAAGGTCTAGTTCAGTGGTTTTAGTCATTATAATGTCAAATAAAGCCATGATAGGCCATTTTGTAATCTTTCTTTTAGTTTTGAGTTAGTGTGGGGTCATTTGAGTCAATTATGTAAGTATAATAGGGAGTACAAATAAGAAAATAGCATTGGTAAAGGCATTGGAAGAGATTACTAACGCTGCCCCTGTTCAAAATTCAGAATTTAGACCTTAAAAGCAAGGCTAGATGAGGTGAAAAGAAGAAATTGCTTGAGAATAACTTAGAATAGGTTGGAAATAGGGTGAGGTTGAGGAGTTTGATGTGTTCAAATGGTCTGCAAGGACAAGGGAGGTCAAAATTATGTTATGGCATGATGCCCTACTTGGGAAAAGAGGGGTTTTGAATGAAAAAGAGAGGTTTGAGGGAGTAAAAGTGGGTAAAGTCAAGGGGCAACATAATTTGGTGATCAATTAAGTTTGTGTAGGTAGAATGAAGAGTGTTGGAAGAGTTTTTGAGGTTGTATGATGTCTGGATATGGGGTTTTCAATAAACCCTAATGAAATTTGAGAAAAGTGAGGGTTTAGAGGATAGTGGGGTTAGAGGGCCAATCACACCCTAAAAATTATAGATTTTGTGGATTTACAGATTGGTAAATACTTCCCAATGGTGTTTTGCAATTGGAAGAGTGATTGAGAGGGTGTTGCTTTGTTAAATAGACCTATTCGGGGGTCTAGGACAACGTTGAGTCCATTTATTATGTGTATTATAAATTATAACTTTCTTTCTCCTAATTCCATTTCGTATACAAGAAATAATATTGCAAAAAGTTGACATATAAATCTTTCGACATGTTTATATGGTGACGCATCAAGAACATAACAATTCATTTTGCACTATCAGGATTATGCTATGAAAATGTTTAAAGACTATTGAAGATAAATGTTTGTATGATAATGTGTTAAGAAGTTAACTACTTCATCTACTTTGAATATTATGTTTTGCAAGTGTTGTGAAGATTATGTATCCTTTGCTTAATTGAGTTGTTCCAATCAAAGGATTAAATATATTGGAATATTTTTATGAATCATTTCATGGAATACCAATTGAAAACATGTTTTTTGCTTTTAGATAAAGTTGTTTAACATCAATCAATTAATATTCAAGACAAACCATGAAGGACAACAATGATCAATGCTAGGGCTAACCAATTAATAAGTATACACGTGAATAAGTCAAGCATGTACATGTGAGTAAAGGAAGCAAAAGTACTCAAAAAAATGTAAGCCTTGAAGTATACACACAAATACATAGTATACACAAATTAATACAAATTATATGCACAAATACAAGCTATACGCATGAAAACACGTAAGTCACAAAGTATACATTGGAATACACATAAGTTGTATTAAATTATACACTTGAATACATGTAACTCATATCTATTGAACCATCAATCTAGAATGCAAATATGGACACCATCGATAAAAAATATTTTCATTAACCAAATAGCCATGTAGGAATACATCAATATATGTCAATATAAGTATGAAATATAGGTACAAAATAGCCATATAGGCTTACGAGAATGCCATATAAGCATACAATGTCAAATATATCCAATACAAAATATGTACAAAACTGCCATGTAGGCATACAACAAAGGGCTCTGGAATCAAAAGTCATTGCTCTCCATGCTCATGAAAAAAATATTTCCCTTTGCTTGTTGATCAAATGGTGATACATTTTTCACTTGTTTCTGCTGCGCTCGAGGAGTGCTCCTGCTCCTCCTCCTAGTGTTTAGTTCTTGGTGAAGTTTTATCTGTTACAATAAGAAGTAAAGACATTAATATATAGAAATTACATTATAAAAAATGATATATTTAACAAAATAATCACTTACCGCCATCTCATGATCACTCTCCATGAGGGAAATATTCACACACCCAGGCTGAGGCATGTTGAAGCCCTGTATAAACCATCCAAATAGAAATTAAACTACGAATCAATAATGGTTTTCTTTTTCACTAACTAACATCTATAACAATGAATGTAAATGTAAATTTACTAATTTTCCTCATACCTCCCCTATCAGAGCCATCGAGGATTGTATAGCAAATGAAACATCGATCTCCATTGCCCTTGTCACATTTAGAGGTGTTTCGGCTTGAAACATCTGAAAATAAAGCAACAAATTATTCAATCACAAAAACTACAATAGTGATCCACATCATGAATTATAATGTATGAGATAATTAACAAAATTTTGAGTACTCATTAAACTATATATTTCTGACTATCATGCTTACTATTTTCCCTATCCATATCTTGTTCGAAAGGACGTGTTTTTAGGCTTTTACCCATAACAGCAAGCTGGTGAACCGTTTGATCAAATACTTTCATAGACATGTATGATAACTATGGTAGCATAGAGAAGGCTGTGAACTATTTGAAAAAATGCCTCAAAGAAATGGGGTCTCATGGTGATGGAATGCCATTACAAAAAAATGCATGTCATGGCATTCCATCACCATAAGACTGCATTTCTTTCAGACATTTTTTTCAGACAGTTCATTTCCTTCTCTATGGTATTATTGCTTACTATTATGCTTTGATAGATATTTTTCCAAGCATCCATATTTTGTTGGAAAACAACTATTTTAGGCTTTTAGCCATAGCAGCGAGGAAGTGAGTAGTTTGATAAAATTCTTTGGTACACATGTATGGAAAATGTGGTATCATAGAAAAGGTGGTGAGTTGTTTGAAGAAATTCCTCAAAGAAATGTGGTCTCATGGTGATGGAATGGAATTCCATCACCATGAGACCGCATTTCTTTGAGGCATTTTTTCAAACTACTAACTACCTTGTCTATGCTATTGCTTACTATTATTCTTTGATAGATTTTTTCCAAGCATCCATAGTATGTCGTCTAGGTGCACCTTTGCAAGTACATTGAGGAAAATTTAGGAGTTTGAATTGGTTAAGGTGTTTTGATGATGTAATAAGGCTTAAATGGCCATTTTGGATGTTTTAATAGTCTTAGTTAGTTAATTTAGGCATAAAGTGTAAAATTACAAAATATTGACAAAGTTGTCAATTTCAAATGTTGTAAAAATGCAAAAAAGGTGTAAAGGCATGAAATTCCAAGGGTCAAAGTAGTTGTAGAGGTTATTGAGTCATTGTAGGAAGTTGGAAAGGTTGGTAAATTTTTAAAAATGATATGATCCATTGATGTAAGTTTTTGTTGGAGAGATTGAAGGAGAAAACTAATAAAATATCACTGTTATACTGCTATTTTTCTGTGTTTTCCTCCATTATCCACCAGTGTACGGTTTCGTACAGGTGGTAGGGAATATTTCATGTGTTTGAATTGAAATATTTAGGTTTTGGCATCAATTTAAAACTAAATTGAGCGTTTGATATTGAGTTTCAAGCTTTTGGTGGCCCGATTACTCTAGGCGGTCAGAAAATAGGGGTTTAGTGGTTTGATTGCTTAAATGACTTGACAGGTCATTCCACATTTTTGCACCCACTGTTTCTTGGTGGAATGGAATTGAATAATGTAGGAGTAGGTTTGGAAGATAGAGATTAGGTTTTGGAAGGATATTTGGTGAGTTTCTCAATGCTGCCCTATTGTAAAAACCAGTTTTAGTTCCTTTAAGCAAGGCTAGAGTGAGTCAGTTGAAGAAAGGGATAGAGAACCTAATGGAATATCATGAGATATATGTAATTAGATGTTTTTAGACATTTTTTGTAAACCTGAGAGGCTAGGATTTGTCAGTTATGAGAAAGAGAGTATGAAACCCTAGTTAGAAAGGGTGAAAACAAGTGAAAAGTGAGACGTTCATGAAGGACGTGTCATAAAGACTTCAAGGAAGCATAAGAGAAGTATAAAATGAGCATGTGTAGACATAAAAATCCTAATTTAGGTGGTTTTAAGCTTGTGAGAGGTCAGGGCATAAGAGTTTCAATAAGCCCTAGTTGATTGCAAAGAAAGTGAAGGTTTTATGAAAAGGGGTCTAAATGAGCAAGTGGAGACCTGAAAGTTGAATAATATAAGGTTTTCTTGGCTTTATTTTGATTTTTTAGTGGGTTCAAGGTTTGGTTGTGTGTTTGGAGAGGTGTCTCTTTGAAAAAGAGGCCTAATTGAGGCCTAATTCAGTGTTGAAAGCCAGGTTTGGAATTAATGATCCAAAGGAGCTGGTATTGAGTTTTTGACGTGTGAAAGTAGGCCATGATGGGTGCATGATTTGGGGATTTTTTGACAAGGTTGTTTGAGAAAATTGAAAGTTTTGACAGGAAAAGTGGATTTGTTGACCTAGTAGGAAGACTAGGTAGAAGTTTGAAAATAAAGGAAGAATTGAGTTTGAGTTGCAAAGTGGATTGAATCCTTTTGAATGATGAAGTTAAGTTATTTGACTACCCTGCATTACATCATTTTTTTGGAAAGCACCTTTTTTAATTTTTTAGCCATAGAAGTGAGGAAATGAACTGTTTGATAAAATGCTTTGGTAGACATGTATGCAAAATGTGGTAGCATAGAAAAGGTGGTGAGCTATTTGAAAAAGTGCCTCAAAGAAATTGGATCTCATGGTGATGGACATCACCATGAGACTGCAATTCTTTGAGGAATTTAAAAAAAAAACTCATTGCCTTGTCTATGCTATTGCTTACTATTACTCTTTCATATATTCCTTCCAAGCATCCATAGCATAGACAAGGTAGTGAACTGTTTGAAAAGATGTCGAGCAGTAAAAAGTGGTCTCATGGAATGCCATGACAAGCAAATGAAATTGGAAGCTACTCCTAGACTTATTACTTATGCTATGTGAAGTAATTGCATCACTACTTATGTTGACTTTCTAAACAACTATATTGTAGTTAAAATTTTGTCATCTATCAACATCTAGTTATTAGTTATGGAATGTGAAGTAATTCTTTGAGTTTGAATGATGTGCAATGCAACGCAATCAACGATATGAATATAAACTACGCAAATCTATTAAGTACAATTCATTAGTTAAACTCTTTATTCTATTACATGCATGTAGGTTTGAGTAAATCCATTGGAGTTGGGAGGTGTTCCCTTGAAACCTCCAATATTAGCCTGTTCAACATCCAAAATCACATATGAAAATACAATTCCTAAAACAATGCTATTAACATGTAATGAATTTATAATTGTTTACTAGTTACATACCCCACCGATAGGTGTACTATAGAAATAAGTAGGTGTAGGGCCGGTGTATCCAGTCTCAACACTATGACCTTGCAATTTTATTAAAATCATAAACCTAAATTAGTTATTCTTGCATTTAAAAATTGAAATTTAATAAGTTAAATCCAATGAACATGCTAACTTTTACCTGAGTATCAATGCCATATGCCTCATGCAAAATGTTATCTACCCTCTCCATCTCCATAGCTATAGACAGATCCTGCGTAGCAGCCTCCTGAGTGTCGGTAGGGTCATATGAACAAGTCACCCCGCAAGATTGACACACATGGGTTCGAAGGCCACCACTCGAAGACTCCCTTAGATGGTGTTGTAGAATAGGGCTAGTATGTTGGATGACACTCTGGGTCAAAGTGTTGATTGCTTGCAATGTCTCTACGTCGGCACTCTCCTTCGTGATGGAAGGAATAACAACGTGCTCATGAGGCAGCCTAGCGAGAGCTCATCTCCCTTGCCACATAGGATCCGATTGTACACTGGGTCTTTCCTGAGCCGACCCCCCACCTCTCCCCTAGAAGTCCCTCATATCAAAATAATTTGGGATTTTGTTCAATATGAACTCCCTATATAGTTTCCTAAGGAAATACTGCAAGACTTCACAATAGTTGCACGGTGGGTAATCAAAAACCATGTACCACCTATCATAAAAATAGTTCCTAATCTGTTGGTGGTGGCATCAATGAATAGGAAACCTCTTCGCATTGAGGGTAAGATTTTGACTTGTGTGTGGGTCAATGAATAATGAGCACAAATCACCTTTTGTAATTTTTAAATCCTTTACATCTTTATATAATAGTTTATCTGTGTAATAAGCCCTAGTCGCCTACCTCCTATCTTGCCATCCAATTATTTGTTTGCTAATTGAATCTACATTTTTTAACATATCTTTCAATGAACTTGCTAGGGTCATTCTTTCCACGGTTGAACCATTTGGATCACTCAACCTACTAATTAAATCCTCAATTTTTATTTTTTTGTTCTCAATTTCACTCATTAAATTTTGTTGAGTGTCAGTAGGGTGTTGAGTGATTGGTGGAGGAGGTCATTGTTGTGGTTGATTTGGTTGTTGAGGATTTTGTTCTTGAGGATTTGGTTTCTCTTCTTGTTGAGGATTTTGAGGGTTTACATGTTGATTTTCATCTCCTACAAATTCAAAAAAATAAATATCAAATACAACCTAAAACTAAAAAATTCAAAACAAAAAGAAAACAATCCTTATCTCTCACACCTCCTCCTGATCGTGGTGCCATCCTTGTGATGAAATAGCAATCGTTGATGAAGATTTCTGCAAAATACCTTTGGGAAGGTGCATGGAGATGGGTAGCCAATTTGTGGCCACTTTTAAAAGAATTTTTTTGAAAAGTCATAACGTGAGCACATTATGGCTTGGTGGGCCAACCCTGAGGCTCGGCCACAATGAGCCCATAGCGCAACCACATTATAATGTGCTCGCGTTATGACATGTTAAAAGAAAAAAAAAGTGAAACTCATTCATTCTTCTTTTCGACTGTGTTTTTTGTTGGCTGTGGCCAAAACCCCTATTTTTCACGCTCGCATTCTAGGGGGAGGCATTGTGAAAAAATATTCACCAATGGTTGCTATATCTTTGCAAGGATGGTGCCATGACGAGGATGAGGTGTGAGACGTAATTATTTTTTGCTTTTTGTTTTGAATTTATTAGTTTTAGGTTGAATTTGTTAGTTTTAGGTTGTATTTGATATATATTTTTTGAATTTGTAGGAGATGCAAATCAACCTACAAATCCTCAACAACAACCTCCTCCACCAATCACTCAACACCCTCCTGGCGCTCAACAAAATTTAATGAGTGAAATTGAGAACAACAAAAAGAAAATTAAGGATTTAATTAGTAGGTTGAGTGATCCAAATGGTTCAACTACATAAAGAATGACCCTAGCAAGTTCATTGAAAGATATGTTAAAAAATGTAGATTCAATTAGCAAACAAATAACTGGATGGCAAGATAGGAGGCAGGAGGCTAGGGCTTATTATGCGGATAAACTATCATATAAAGATGTAAATGATTTAAAAATTACAAAAAGTGATTTGTGCTCATTATTCACTGACCCACACACAAATCAAAATATTACCCTCAATGTGAAGAGGTTTTCTATTCATTGGTGCCACCACCAATAGATTAGGAACTATTTTTATGATAGGTGGTACATGGTCTTTGATTACCCACCATGCAACAATTGTGAAGTCTCACAGTATTTTCTTAGGAAACTATACAGTGAGTTCATATTGAACAAAATCCCAAATTATTTTGATATGAGGGACTTCCAAGGGAGAGGTGGGGGGTCAGCTCAGGATAGACCCAGTACACAGTCGGATCCTACGCAACAAGGGATACAAGCTCTTGCTAGGCCACCTCATGAGCACATTGTTATGCCTTCCATCGCAAAGGAGATTGTCTACGTAGAGACATTGCATATGATCAACACTTTGACCTAGAGTGTCATCCATCATACTATCCCTATTCTACAACGCCATCCAAGGGAGTCTTTGAGTGGTGGCCTTTGAACCCATGTGTGTCAATCTGGCGGGGTGACTTGTTCATTTGACCCCACTGACCCTTAGGAGGCTGCTACATAGGATCTGTATGCAACTATGGGGATGGAGAGGGCATTTGAAATTTTGCATGAGGCGTATGGCATTGATAATCAAGTAAAAATTAGCATGTTCATTGAATTTAATTTATTAAATTTTGATTTTGAAATGCAAGATTAACTAATTTAGTTTTATGATCTTAATAAAATTGTAGAGTCATAGTGTTGAGACTAGATACACCGGCCCTACACCTACTTATATCTGCAGTACACCTATCGGTGGGGTATGTAACTAGTAAAGAATTATAAATTTATTACATGTTAATAGCATTGTTTTACAAATGGTATTTTAATATGTGATTTTGGATGTTAAATAGGCTAATATTGGAGGTTTCGAGGGAACACCTCCTAGTGCCAGTGGATTTACTCAAACCTACACGTAGGTAATAGAATAAAGAGTTTAACTAATGAATTGTACTTAATAGATTTATGTAGTTTATATTCATATCATTGATTGTGTTGCATTGCACATCATTCAAACTCAAAGCATTACTTCACATTCCATAACTAATAACTACATGTTGATATATGACAAAATTTCAACTACAATATAGTTATTTAGAAAGTCAACATAAGCAGTGATGCAATTACTTCGCATAGCATAAGTAATAAGTCTAGGAGAAGCTTCCAATTGCATTTGCTTGTCATGGCATTCCATGAGACCACTTTTTACTGCTTGGCATCTTTTCAAATAGTTCATTGCCTTGTCTATACTATGGATGCTTGGAAGGAATATATGAAAGAATAATAGTAAGCAATAGCATGGACAAGGAAATGAGTTTTTTGAAAATATGCCTCAAATAAATGCGGTCTCATGGTGATGTCCATCACCATGAGATTCAATTTCTTTGACGTAGTTTTTCAAAAAGCTCATCGCCTTTTCTATGCTACCACATTTTCCATACATGTCTACCAAAGCATTTTATCAAACAGTTCATTTCCTCACTGCTATGGCTAAAAGCTTAAAAAAGGTGCTTTCCAACAAACTGATGCAATGCAAGGAAGTCAAATAACTTAACTTCATCATTCAAAAGGATTCAATCCACTTTGCAACTCAAAAACTCAATTCTTTCTTTGTTTTCAAACTTCTACCTAGTCTTCCTACTAGGTCAGCCAACCCACTTTTCCTATCAAAACTTTTATTTTTCTCAAACAACCTTTTCAACAAATCCCCAAATTAGGCACCCATCATTTCCTACTTTCACATATCAAAAACTCAATACCAACTCCTTTGGATTAGTGATATTTTATTAGTTTTCTCCTTCAATCTCTCCAACAACAACTTACATCGATGGATCATATCATTTTTAAACATTTCCCAACCTTTCCAACTTCCTACAATGACTCAATAACCTCTACAACTACTTTGACCCTTAGCATTCCATGCCTTTACACCTTTTTTGCATTTTTACAACATTTGAAATTGACAACTTTGTCAATATTTTGCAATTTTGCACTTTATGCCTAAATTAACTAACTAAAACTATTACAACCTCCAAATGGCTATTTAAGCCTTATTACATCACCAAAACACCTTAACCAATTCAAACTCCTAAATATTCCTCATGGAGGCATGTGCTTACAAAGGTGCACCTGCACAACAAACTATGGATGCTTGGAAAAAATCTATCAAAGCATAATAGTAAGCAATAGCATAGACAAGGCAATTAGTAGTATGAAAAAATGCCTAGAAGAAATGTGGTCTCATGGTGATGGAATTTCATTCCATCACCATGAGACCACATTTCTTCGAGGAATTTCTTCAAATAGCTTGCCACCTTTTCTATGATACCACATTTTCCATACATGTGTACCAAATCATTTTATCAAACTACTCACTTCCTTGCTGCTATGGCTAAAATCCTAAAATAGTTGCTTTCCAACAAACTATGGAGGCTTCGAAAAATATCTATCAAATCATAATAGTAAGCAATAATACCATAGAGAAGGAAATTAACTTTTTGAAAAAATGCCTAAAAGAAATGCAATCTTATGGTGATGGAATTCCATGACGTGCATTTGTTTCTAATGGCATTCCATCACCACGAGACCCCATTTCTTTGAGGAATTTTTTCAAACAGTTTACTTCCTTCTCTATGCCACCACAATTATCATACATGTCTATGAAAGCATTTGATCAAATGGTTCACTGACTTGCTACTATGGGTCAGATCCTAAAAACACGTCCTTTCGAACAAGATATAGATAGGGAAAATAGTAAGCATGATAATTAGAAATATATAGTTTAATAAGTACTCAAAATTTCGTTCATTATCTCATACATTATAATTCATGATGTGGTTCGCTATTGTAGTTTTTATTTTTAGATGTTGCAAGCTGAAACACCTCCAAATGTGATGAGGGAAATCGAGATCGGTGTTTCATCTGCTATACAATCCTTGATGGCTCTGACAGGGGAGGTATGACGAAAATTAGTAAATTTCAATTTACATTCGTTGTTATAGATGTTAGTTAGTGAAAAATCAAACCATTATTGATTTGTAGTTTAATTTCAATTCATATGGTTTATACAGGGCTTGAGCACGCCTCAGCATGGGCATGTAAATATTTTCCTCATGGAGAGTGATCATGAGATGGCGGTAAGTGATTATTTTGTTAAATATATCATTTTTTATAATGTAATTTCTATATATTAATGTCTTTACTTCTTATTGTAACAGTTAAAACTTCACCATGAACTAAACACTAGGAGGAGGAGCAAGAGCACTCCTTGAGCGTAGCACAAACAAGTGGCAAACCTATGCCATCTGATTGACAAGCAAAGGGAAATAATTTATTTCTAGAGCATGGAGAGCAATGATTTTTTATTCCAGAGCCCTTGTTGTATGCCTACATGGTAGTTTTGTACATATTTTGTATTGGATATATTTGACATTGTATGCCTATATGGCATTCTCGTAAGCCTATATGGCTAGTTTGTACCTATATTTCATACTTATATCGACATATATTGATGTATGCCTACATGGCTATTTAGTTAATATAAATATTTTTTATCGATGGTGTCCATATTTTCATTCTAAATTGATGGTTCAATAGATATGAGTTACGTGTATTCAAGTGTATACTTTACAACTTACATGTGTTCCAATGTATACTTTGCGATTTACGTGTTTTCATGTGTATACCTTGTATTCGTGCATATACTTTGTATTAATTTGTGTATACTATGTATTCATGTGTATACTTCAAGGCTTACGTGTTTTTGAGTACTTGTGCTTCCCTTATTCACATGTACATGCTTGACTTATTCATGTGTATACTTATTAATTGGCTATCCCTAGCATTGATCATTGTTGTCCTTCATGGTTTGTCTTGAATATTAATTGATTGATGCTAAACAACTTTATCTAAAAGAAAAAAACACCTTTTCAATTGGTATTCCATGAAATGATTCATAAAAAATATTCCAATATATTCAATCCTTTGATTGGAACAACTCAATTAAGCAAAGGATACATAATCTTCACAACACTTGCAAAACATAATATTCAGAGTAGATGAAGTAGTTAACTTCTTGACACATTATCATACAAACATTTATCTTCAATAGTCTTTAAACATTTTCATGGCATAATCTTCATAGTGCAAAATGAATTGTTATGATCTTGATGCGTCACCATATAAACACATCGAAATATTTATATATCAACTTCTTACAATATTATTTCTTGTATATGAAATGGACTCGGGAGAAAGCAAGTTATAATTATAATACAAATAAGAAATGGACTCAACGCTGTCCTAGACCCCCGTATAGGTCTATTTCACAAAGAAACATGCTCTCAATCACTCTTCCAATTGTAAAACACCATTGGGAAACATTTACCAATCTGCAAATCCACAAAATCCACAATTTTTAGGGCATGATTGGCCATCTAACCCCACTATCCTCTAAACCCTCACTTTTCTCAAATTTCACTAGGGTTTATTGAAAACCCCATATCCAGACATCATACAACCTCAAAACCTCTTCCAACACTCTTCATTCTACCTACACAAACTTAATTGACCACCAAATTATGTTGCCCCTTGACTTTACCCACTTTTACTCTGTCAAACCTCTCTTTTTCATTCAAAACCCCTCTATTCCCAATTAGGGCATCATGCCATAACATACTTTTGACCTCCCTTGTCCTTGTAGACCATTTGAACACATCAAACTCCACAACCTCACCCTATTTCCAACCTATTCTAACTTATTCTCAAGCAATTTCTTCTTTTTACCTCGTCTAGCCTTTCTTTTAAGGCCTAAATTCTAAATTTTGAACAGGGGCAATGTTAGTAATCTCTTCAAATGCCTTTACCAATGCTATTTTTTTATTCGTACTTACATAATTGACTCAAATGACCCCACACTAACTCAAAACTAAAAGAAAGATTACAAAATGGCCTATCATGGCCTTATTTAACATTATAACGACTAAAACCACTGAACTAGACCTTCTTCATCAAATGGAGGAACAAGGAGCTCTACACCAATGATCATATGCTTTTTGTGTGGAATACTCAGACTTCTCAACCGTTGTGTGTATGTTTCTCTTTTCCATTTTTTTGCATGCCATCATAAGGGATCAATTTGGTTGAACGTAGCTCAGAGCAATTCCACGTATTTGGGTGAGAAAGAGGACCATGCCTAGCGTAAACCTGCCTATTGGAATGTGTTGGAGCAGTTTGTTTGGTCACACGAATTGCAAAACGAAAGTTGCACCACTTTGTAACTTTACACTGCTTTCATTTGACACTTTTTCCATCAAGTGAAAACTGGACACCACAGGAAAACAACTTTGAGATAACAAAAACCGAGAGAGGTTATTATAGAGGGGCCCAACATAATCCCATAGGCTCAAACAAAGAGTTTGTAAGCGTCACGGTTTTTGAGTAATATCCTGTCAAATTTTGCTTCCCTTTTTCCCTTTGGACCCTTAAGGGATCAATCCGGTTGAACGTAGCTCGAAGCGATTCCGCATGTTTGACACTTTGCTCGAGGACCACTTTGCAACTTTGCATTGCTTGCATTTGACACTTTTTCCATTAAGTAAAAATCCACCGCCACGGGAAAACCACTATGAGATAGCCAAAAATGAGAGAGGTTTTCGTAAAGGGGCCCAACGCAATCTTGTAGGATCAAACGAGAAGTTTCTAGGCATCACGGTATTTGAGTAACAACATGCTAAAATTTGCAGCCATTTTGCACTTTGGACTCTTAAGAGATCGACTCGGTTGAATGTAGCTCAAAGCGATTCCATGTGTTTGGGTGTGAAAGAGGACCATGTATAGCATAAACATACCTATTTGGATGCATTGGAATAGTCTGTTTGGTTACACGAGTAGCAAAATGAAAGTTGCACCACTTTGCAACTTTGCACTGCTTGCATTTGACACTTTTTCCATCAAGTAAAAATCCGCCGCCATGGGAAAACCACTCCGAGATAGCCAAAATTGAGAGAGGTTTTTGTAGAGGGGCCCAACATGATCTTGTAGGATTAGACAAGAATTTTCTAAGTGTCATGGTATCTAAGTAATAACATGCTAAAATTTGTAGCCATTTTGCACTTTGGACTCTTAAGGGATCGATCCGGTGGAATGTAGCTCGGAGTGATTCTGCGTGTTTGGGTGTGAAAGAAAACCATGCTTAGTGTAAACATACCTATTCAGATGCATTGGAATAGTCCGTTTCATCACACGAGTTGTAGAATGAAAGTTGCACCACTTTGCAACTTTGCACTGCTTGCATTCGACTCTTTTTCCATAAGTGAAAATCTGCCGCCATGGGAAAACCACTCTGAGATAGCCAAAACCGATAGAGGTTTTTGTAAAGGGGCCCAACACAATCCTGTAGGATCATATGAAAAGTTTCTAAGGGTCATAGTATCTAAGTAACAACATGCTAAAGTTTGCAGCCATTTTGCACTTTGAACTCTTAAGGGATCGATCCGGTGGAACGTAGCTCGAAGCGATTCCAAGTGTTTGGGTGTGAAAGAGGACCATTCCTAGTGTAAACATACCTATTCAGACACGTTGGAACAGTCCATTTGGTCACACGAGTTGCAGAATGAAAGTTGCACCATTTGTAACTTTGCATTGCTTGCATTTGACACTTTTTCCATCAAATGAAAATCCACCACCACGGGAAAACCACTCCAAGATAGCCAAAATTGAGAGAGGTTTTTGTAGAGGGGCCCAACATGATCCTGTAGGATTAGATGAGGATTTTTTAAGCGTCATGGTATCCAAGTAACAACATGTTGAAGTTTGCAGCCATTTAGCACTTTGGACTCTTAAGGGATCGATCTGGTTGAATGTAGCTCAGAGCGATTCCGCATGTTTGGGTGCGAAAGAGGACCATTCCTAGCATAAACATACCTATTCAGACGCGTTGGAATAGTCTGTTTGGTCACATGAGTTGCAGAACGAAAGTTGCACCACTTTGCAATTTTGCACTACTTGCATTCAACTCTTTTTCCATCAAGTGAAAATTGGACACCACGGGAAAACCACTTTGATATAGTGAAAATCGAGAGAAATTTTTTTTTAGAGGGGCCCAATGTGATCTCATAGGCTTAGATGGAGATTTCGTAAGTGCCATGGTTTCCAAGTAATACCCCGTCAAAGATTGCTGCCCATTTGCACTTTGGACCCTTAAGAGATCGAGTCAGTTGAACGTAGCTCAGAGCAATTCCGCATGTTTGGGTGTGAAAGAGTACCATGCCTAGTGTAAATGTACCATACCTAGCATAAATGTACCATGTACTTAGAAGAAGATCAGTAAAATTCATTATTTTCTTGCATTTTTCTATATTTTTACCAAAAATTTGATGTTTCCTTGAACTGTACAGTCCCGTATAGGGCGATTGTGTTCTCTTTTTCAATCTCTTTGTGTTTCCACAGACCCAATACATATTTAGAAACCCATTTTTATATTAGGGTGCTTATTTGGTGAAAGGGAATAAGTTTTATGGGGTTTGTGTTGCTGCCCCTATAGATTTTGATGGAAAAGGCCATGAAAAATGAGGTTTCACCCTAGGGTTTGATAAAATATTGCATGTAGAGGTTGGGTGATTGTCTTTTGAGTTTGTGCAGGTGATTTTAAGAAGGTCTGAGGTGGTGGCATGTTCTAGTAAGGTGTGGAACCATTCCTTTTAATAAACCCTCCTCATACTAGCATAAAATAAGGGTTTTGTGGTTTGGCATGGTGGAGTGAGTTTCTCCTGAGACAAATTGTGGATCTGAGGGTTTGGATACATGAGAATTGATGCCCTAACAAGTTTAGGGGATTTTTGAATGTTTAAAGGCACGTTCCTTTGTAAATTATGCCTAGTTAGCCTAATGAGGACAATGAAGAAGGCCATTTTTTATGCACATGTTCCAAGACAGTCACTATTGATTTTGAAGTATGTATTGTAACTCAATAATGGCTATCTAGATCAGTCATTTTTTTGTGAAGTCACTTGAGAATTTTGTGAGAAAAGGTCTAAAACTAGGGTTTGCTGACCTACTAAACAAGGCAGAGTGAAGGGTTAAAATTGAAGAGATAGAGAGTTGTTGGTTGAAACTTTGTTTGAAACTCATTCATTTGAGGTTTTGTGAATATTGACACCCCTTGCTTACTGATGCAAGAGAATCTACCAAGATCCACAAACCATTAGGGTACTTCTGACCCAAACTTAATAGGAGAAGATCAAATTAAACACACATCATTCTTTTGCTCAACTTTCATGAAAAATTCACTTATCCATTCACCAAAATCCCACTTTTCCCATTAGAAACTATAAGGAAACCAACAAGCCAAGCACTTCATCAATATTCAGTGTCATTATAAGATTCAAGAACAACCTTACCAGCATCATATTGACTATATCAAAGCCATAACCTGATTAGCAACATTAAACCATTCAATTCTTTCATTTTTCAACCAATTACTCATCATTTCAACTTGTTTCAATGAGGGAATAAGAATACAAACCATTGAGTTTGATTCTAACCATTCACTAGACATAAAAGACACTATAAACAAGCTGTTCTTGACTGAAATAAATCAGATACACACTTACAAACCACTGGCCATCAGACTTACCATTAACTTGTAGTCAAAAACACCATTTTGCACCAAAAATCCACCTTACTCAAAACATCAAATCTTCAAAATTAAAGTCTGCACCTTTACCAAACCATGGATACATATTTAAATACATTATCTTGGTATTTTCAATACACATTCAAATTCTCAAAACTCTATTTACTTAGATTACCACATTCTAGCAATCAAAACATCATTTTACACATTGTGTAAACCTTGCTCAAAACACTCAAAACACCAAGTTAGCTTCCTCGATCTTATCCAAGCATTGATACATGTTTTCCAACACCTTTCAGACAGGTTTCAATCATAAAGACTCATTCAAATCACTTTTTACACAAATTTTCCCATTTTAGCTATCAAGGCATCAAATTGCAAGTAGGTTTCCAAACCTTGAATCGGGTGTAACTTCTTATTGAGATCATTTCAAACCTGGACCGGTAGATTTTTAGCAACCCATTTTGGCCAATATTAACATATCCAGAAATCAGATATACCTATTTTGGAAAATATGTGTAAACCAATAGCCTACCCATTGGAAAATGTTTCAAATTAGCCCAAATTTACAAAGGGACTACCAATGAATCAACTCCAAAACCCCATATGAATTCAAAAAGTCTTTTATCATGTGTCAAAACTTAGGATTCACCAATATTTAGGGGTTAAAGGCCCAATTAAGCACCCAACAATAGAAACCTTGTTTTTAGGCTTAAACCATGCAAAAAGAATGAGGGTTTGATAGTAAGCACCATTGCAAACCTTCAAAAGCTTAGCCACTGCTCCAAAAATGTTTAGATGCCACAACACATTCAAAGGTCTACCCCCATATTTGTTCAAATGAACATTGGATGCCATGACAAGGTTCGAGTAATGAAGAATCTTATGATGCATGTTAAAGTCCTAAAACAGCCAATGTTTAACACTCTTATGTGGGTACCTTCTAAGCCACATTCCAATAACAACAACCGAGCTTGTAGGGTATTCGATGTTTTCTCCATCTATAAGTGGGGCCTCCAATTTATTTTTTGCCTCAACACAACAACACAAGTAATAGTTTGTTCCCTCTTTGTTGTCTTCATCTGCAATAACTGCATAAATTTGCCCTGCATTGATATGTGCATCAAATCTCTTGAAATTAGTCAACATTACGAATACACTACAAAGTAATATAACAATATGGAATTTCAAAAAATAAGCAAGCAAATATATTACCTGGTTGAACTAGATCTGATACATGGTCAAAGTCGACCAATGATTCCATCTATGTTAGTTCCAATGTCGTCGGAGGGCGATACGTGTGAAGTGGGTTGAGATAACTTGTCAACCATTTTTCAACCCACTCCCCTCACTCACAATCATTCCAGGCTTGCATTGTACATGAAGAACAAAATCATGCCATCTTTTGTGTATCGATACTCCATGAACGTGGATTTGAGCTAAGGAAAGAGTATAGGTCACTCGATCCTGTTAGTGTACAACAATCCTCATATGGTGCAATGTTAGTATCATCCATCAACCAAAAATACCTATGAACTGAAGATGTACCTTCATTACCTGGACCCATCAAAGCATTGCACCACTTGAAAAATGATCTTGCATTTTTCAACTTTGCACTGTCTTTATACTTTAACTCTTCTCGTGCTAATGCTCTTTTCATGCATGCTCCTGCACCATCACGCTCCCCCTTTCCATGTCCAACCTCACAAAATTTCCACATATATTGTACAACTATAATGACATGCATCCTGCTCAACCAGTAGAACATGTATGAGTTCTTGAACTGTGTTGCATAGTTATCCAACCATATTATATGTCAACTGTATGTTATGCCCCTATGAGCCAAATCACTATAGAATATCTATAAGCAACCTTGCACGAACTCTGGAGAATGTGCGCCATCATCACTAATATAAAAGTGATACTCCATCAATACCTTTCGTTGGTCATTTGTACTATCAGCTGCATGAATGAATGCTATTTTCACAAATATTGAAACCTGTGTGGAGTTGTAATACTGTGACTACACCTCACGTTGTGGCTATAGAGTGTAGTTCTCTGCAAATTCAACCACTAATACTATGTTTCCAAATAGAAAGGTGTCCTTGCATAGATTGAATTATGTGTCCTACCATCGGGCTCTATGGGTATGCCTTGCATACTCATACAATATATTGTCATGAAACATGGACATAAACTGATACACTCGAATATTTTGAATAACCAAAGCACACCTTTTTGCTTGAGACCCATCTTTTGTAGTGTATGCCACCATTTTATACTTCTCTAACTCTACTATTTTCTATCCCACCTCATATGTGCTTTCCATATGTTGACATACTGGCATACGCTGCAAGCCACTGCAACGCTCGCATGAACCATCCAAGCATGTTGTCCTGTAGAATATTTGGCCATCCTCTATTTCACATAAATTTTTTGATAAGAACTCTCTTGAATATTTTGGTGGGGCTTCTATGCCACATGTTATCACTTGGATTTTGCACCCTGTTGAATGTGAAATTCAACAATCCAGTGTAACATGGGAAGACCTCTAAAGCTGTGGGTTTCCCGTAAGAAAATGTCAACTTCTGGAGAAGGCTGGCTTCCTTTGTGTTATCACTTAACTACTGATCTTTGTAAGAAAAAGGGAGAATGAGTGTATAAAATGAAAACTAAATCCTATGGTGATACACTGAACTGACAGGAATCATGAAATAAAAAGATGAACATACACTGGAAAAAGATGATAGTTATTTCATCTACCCAAAATAAATCTCATGAAAACTTATGCAAAAATTATAAAAAGGTTTAATCTACATATCTATTTCAAGAAGGAAAGATGAATTTCACAACTTTAAAATTAAATGCAGACTTAGGAAAACACAGTTCAAAACTTGCATAATCTGAAAGAAGAAAGAAGGTAGTATGAAAAAAAACTAACACTGATCTTCAAGGTAATCTCTATATTCCAAATTCCAAAAGAGTTACAAAAAATACATCAGCTGAGAAAAGATTGTTAAAAAATCACTAACTCCCCAGAATGCAGAATCTGAACTCCTTTACAAAGAGACAAAAAAGCCATATATACAAAAGTCCTAGCCCCTTAGGGCTTACAAAAATATCAACCTCTAGAAAGATCTGCCCCAAGATCTTTTTAATGAAGTTAATGCTGCATTCAAGTGTATCCCTATTGCACATGTCGGTGACGGGTTCTCCAGAAATGGCCTCCTTGATCTTTTGCAACAATCGCATTAACTTAATGGCCCCGTGTCCACCTTCAAACTTCCATCAGGGTTGTTTTGAATGTTTCTGAGTGCTATCATAAATGTCACTCCACTCCTACCAGTCGACATCCCAGCTGTCCTTGCGGTCTCATCCTTTCTATTCGTCTCCTATTCTAGGCCCTTCCACAAGTTGAATCTTCTAGAAACAACATCGGATTTTCCCATCAAATCTCCACACCATTGCTTCCCCAAGCTGCTCCATCGTTTCTAATCTTAGAGCAGATCCATGTTGCTTACATTCTGTTGATCTTCTTTTCAGGGGTAGTCACAATAGTCAAGCTGCCCATGGTTCGTCTTTAGCTCCTTCTGATTGGTTGAACTCGTGCCCCGTAGATTTCCAGACGGTCAAAGGTTGCTTCATCAGGATCGCATGCCGGTGAGACACTAGTCATGTCTCCCCGATGCGATTATGCCCTTCAGCAGTTATCGACATAGCTCACAACCGTCGGCAAGAGTTCATAGCGAGCCCAAAAGTCACATCAACATCCCTAAAACCATCAGCAAGACTATTGCCTTAGGCAAGAGCTCTTACCAAAGTCTGCAACAAACCCATCGCTATCGGCAAGACCACCTTCAGTCGGTGAGACATTACACCAATCAAGTCTTCTGTCAGCGAATACAACTTCCTTTAGAGAGACTTCGCCCTATCAGCCAGAGGTTATACCGATGCCATTCTCTCTCGGTGAGACCACCTCGTGTCGGCAGGACGTCTCCCCAAGCTCCTATTTCTTCGGCGAGACCACCTTCGTTTTCCGAGAAATCATGTCGAACTCCTTCTTTCGCCCTGAGCTCACTCTATTTCGGCAAGACCCTATCGGGTCAGCAAGACTTCTCGTCGAAGCTACCTTGTTTCAGCAAGAGCTTATTTCAGTCAGGGAGACTTTGCTCGGTCGGCGAGACCTTTCGCCGAGCTCCTTTCCTTCGCCGAGATCTCCTTTCTTGTCAGGGAGACATCACTAGGTCGATGAGACCTTTCACCAGGCTCAAATCCTTCCCCAACACCATTTCACTTCGGCAAGAGTTTATCCTGTTGGTGAGACTTTACCCCTTCGCTAGCCCTTGTCGCCGAGACCTCAGCAATCGGCAAGACATTATGCCGCACCATGAACCCTTGGCGAGACTTTTCCTCTTCGGCCAGACCTTTCATCGAAGCCACCACAGTACATCGAGACCTTACCCTTTTAGCGAGACCTCACCGAGTTGGCAAGACATCACGCCAAAAGCACCAACCTTCACCAAGACCTCCTTTCTTTCGGCAGGACTTCTCGCCGATGCCGACCGTTTTGGCAAGACTTTCATCCGTCGGCAAGACTTCATGCCGAAGCCTTCATCTCTCAAAGAGCTTGGACCTTCTTTCAAGGAGACCACCACTTGTTGATGAGACATCTCGGCAAGCCCAAAACCTTTCGGCGAGAGCTCCATCTTTCGGTAGGACCTCCTGCCGATGCCAATATTACGCCGAGAGTTCCATTCCTTCGATGAGATTGCGGTTGATCGGCAAGACCTCACGCCAAACACAGATGTCTTGATGACCTAAGGAAAAATTCAATTCATCTAGCCCCCTTGAATACTTGAAAAATAGACCCCTGCCCGATTTAGACCGTAGGTGAAAATTGGGCAACATTTCTGGCGACCTTTGATGGATGTTTGTCTGCTAAACCTAGAAACTAGTAGCCAAAACTTGTCCATTGGACTTAGAGTCACTTAGTAAAAACCTCAGAACAGACCAAGAGCAGTTCGCACATGGCTGCAACTCACTTAAGACTCATGAAGCAGATCAGGACACTGGAAACCCGTTGAAACCGGAGAAACTAAAATAAAATTATTTACTGTGCTGGAACAACACTTAGGGAATGAAACAACAACTAAACTAAAGTGCAGAAGCACTTATTGAAAGCATAAAACCTATCCTAATATGTACAATAATAAATCATGCCTCAAAACAACATTTGAGGTGAATCCCATTAACTGGGATTGGTAACCTTTCTCCATCCATGTTTGATAACTGGAATGCATTATGCTCTTTACATTCAGTAACAACAAAAGGACTTGCCCAGAAATGTTCAAATTTTGTATGTTTTCCCGGACCACTCTTTAGCACATCCCACTTGA
Organism: Sequoia sempervirens; assembly: GCA_007258455.2. Lineage (NCBI taxonomy): Eukaryota > Viridiplantae > Streptophyta > Pinopsida > Cupressales > Cupressaceae > Sequoia > Sequoia sempervirens. Next base: position 17,449 of record VDFB02198940.1, on the reverse strand, counting down.
GAACAATATCCCCTTCTTTGAAAATTTTGGCTGTAGCTTTCTTATCAAATGTTTTCTTTGTTTGGAGCTGATGATACTCCAAATTTTTCATTACTATGTCTCTTGATTCTTCAAGCTCCATGAGCTCTACATATCTCACAGCCATTGGGTCCTACTCTTCATACATCTCCAACTGGTGAACAATGTCTAGAGCTGGAAGCTCTACAAATAGAGGTAATCTAGCCTCTTTACCATAAACGAGGACATATGGAGAATTACCAACTGATCTCTTAGGGGTTATTCTATCTGCCCAAAGTGCAGATTTCAATGTGGTATGCCAAATTCTTTGATTCGCCTCCATAGTCCTCTTAAGGATTATGATCAAGTTTTTATTTGTACTTTCAGCTAATCCATTACCCTACGGGTAATAATTGGAGGAAGTATTCAGATGAATTTCATGTTTAATAGCCCAATCTGTGACTCTTAACCCAACAAATGCAAGAGCATTATCTAAAATGATGGAGTCAGGAACTCCAAATCTGGTGATTATATCTTCATAAAAACTCAAAACTAAAGATTCATTTGCTTCTTTCAAAGTTGTTGCCTCTGTCCATCGTGTGAAGTAGTCTGTAGCAGTAATCACCCACTTGTGACCAACACTAGATGGTGGATTAATTGGCCCAATAAAGTCAATGCCCCATCTCATGAAGGGCTGCTCTACCTGAATTGGATGTAGAGGCATAGCAGGCAGCTTTTCCTTTCCTGTAAACAAAGCGCATTTCATACACTTTCTTGACCATGCATATGCATATTTAAACAAGTTGGGCTAGTAATAACCAGCTCTCATAACTTTCCAAGCATTTTTCCTTGGAGCAAAGTTCCCTCCTGAAACTCCATCATGAAATTCATACAGTACCTTTTCTTTTTGATCAGTATCAATACACCTTAACAAGACACCATTCAGATCTTTCCTGAAAAGGATACTGTCAATAAGGACATAAGGAATTGACTGCAATCTGAAGTATCTTCTTTTTGCTCTATCTAGACCTGGTGGACATTCACCAGTACGAAGAAAGTGGGTCATTTCTTGAACCCAACCTGCAACTGATGCAGGTGCAACAACTTGAACATTTTGAGACTCATCTATATTAGTTAAAACAACACCAGTTTCTGATTTCTATGCATCTTCAGAAGTGGAGGAAAGTTTCTCACAAAGTCCTTTACCTCTGACAAGTTTTGTGATGTTGATGTTGACATCAAATTCCATTACTTTTGTGATCCACTTGGATCTTTTCTCACTCAAATCTTTGTTCAACAAAAACTCCTTCACACTCAGGTGTGCAACTAAAATATGAATTTTATTGTTTGAAACTAGAGGCTTAAACTTCTTTAGGCTTCTGATCACAGCGAGAACATGTTTCTCAACAAATGTATATTTCTCTTCATAATCAGCAAGTACTTGACTAAAGAAAGCTATTGGCTGCTCTAAATTATCACTATTTTTCTAAACCAGCATGGTAGAAATTGAACTAACGCTGCCAAAAACATACAAAAAGAAGTCTTTAGAGAAATTTGGATTTACCAGTGTTGGAGCTGATGCTAAAGCTTCTTTGATTTCTTCAAAACTATTTTTTTCCTCTCTAGTCCAACTAAAAACTGCATTCTTTTTTAGCATGGCAGTAAAGGGTTGTAGTAAATTTGCAATATCAGGAATGAATCTTCTTAAAAAGTTGATTCTCCCTAAAAATCTTTGCAATCCTTTCTTGTGATTAGGTAATGGCAGTTCGAGTATAGCCTTAACTCTTTCAGGATTAATGGTAACTCCGTCTTTTGATACTATGTGACCTAACAACTTACCTTCATGGATTGTAAAAATACTCATTTTCGGATTGAGAGATATTCCATATTCTCTACATTTTTCAAAAACTTGCTTTAGATGCGACAAGTGTTCATCTGCATTCTTTGAATATACAGTTATGTCATCTAAGTAAACCGGCAAAAATTTCTGGATTAAACTCTGAAATGCCATATCCATGGTACGTTGAAAGGTGGCACCAACATTAGATAAACCAAAAGGCATTCTCTTGTAGGCCATAGTGCCCCATTTTGTTGTAAATTCTATTTTATATTGATCCTCCTCTTTGACTATAATCTGGTTATAACCATAATATCCATCTAGAAGAGAAAATCTCTCTGAACCAGCAATAGCTTGGATAATTTGTTCCATAGACGGTAAGGGGTAATGATCCTTCAGAGATGCTCTGTTAAGATCTCTAAAATCAACACATAATCTTATCTCACCGTTCCTTTTTCTAACTAGAACAAGGTTAGAAACCCAAGATGTGTGTTTAATTGGAAATACAATACCCCCCTCAACTAACTTGATCAACTCTTTGATCATTAAAGGTTGAAGCTTGGGGTTCAATGGTCTATGTTTTTGTCTAACAGGCTTGGCCTCAGGTTCTAACTCAATTGTATGTTAAGCAATATGAGGATCAAACCCTCTTAAATCAAAATATTTCCAAGCAAAAACATCATGATACTCTTGACATAAAACAATGAAAGCTCTCTTATCTTCAACTGAACAGATTTTTCCTAATTTGAGAAGCTTACCTTTAAAGATTTCCACTTCTTCATAATGATCTTCTTTCACTTGAATGCCAACTTTGTTCTTCTTAAGCTGATCATTAGAATTGAATATGGATTCCAAGGTAACCAGCCCTTTGGGAAGTTTATTTGTCTTCAGCTGTATCACTTGATCATCATACTGTTGTTTGATCTTTTCTTGGTTCACTACAGAAAATTGATCTTCTTGGAGCAGAAAGGTTAAGATCTGCTCATCACTTTCAAATACCTACCAGTTAATGTTGTTATTAGGAATTGACAGCCTGATAACCACCTTGACATACTACTGTATTTTATCTTTTTTGATATCGCCTAGGATATCAAACTGTGCTCCAATTGCTGCAAGTCTATCAGCATGCTTATTCTAATTTTGTGGAACATAAATAAGATTGAAGGCATTAAATTCTTCAATTATATTTCATACTCTATTTCTATAAGACTTCAAAGCATCATTCTTGGCAACATTCAACCCTCTAACCTAATTAACTATCAATTCACTGTCTCTATAGACTTTCAAACAGTCGATTCCTCTTTTCCTTGCCCACTCAAGGCCTTGAATGAGTCCTTCATACTTAGCACTATTGTTAGAACATGCAAAAGAAAAATGAAAAGATGAAAAGTACTTATCACCTAGTGGAGAAATCAACATTGCACCTCCACCTGCTCCATTCTTGCTTCTGGAACCATCAAAAAACATTTCCCAGAATTCACCTTGCTACTGCAACAATTGATTTGTACTTTTTTTGAGATTTGGAACCTCTGCATCAAGTTCAAGCATCACATAATTACCCATACCGACATCTTGAATAAGGTCTTCAGGATTGTCCAACACATTTTTAGCTACCCATTCATGTAGCAGTACATCAAGAACAACTTCTGCTTGAAGTTCTTGAGCAGCAGCCAATTCACTGTCAGTAAAAATGACACAATTTGTGTCTATAGCAGTAGGAATAGCATTGATAAGACTTGGGTTATACGGCTCAATATGAGCTTTAGCTAGCTTTTCAGATTTAATGGTGACTTCGGTTCCATATCTAGTTCTAAACAACATATGTGACCAGTCAGCTGACACATAACTACCTATCTTAGCTGTAAAGTCTCTTGAGAGACACAAAGAAAAGAAAGGTGGGAGATCTATGACACATATGTCCTGAGGAACTAAAAAATTAGGACAAGCATGAAGGGTAAGACTCAAATCTTTGATAACACCCAGTGTATTAACAGAAGTACCATCCAATTGAATCACTCATTTCTCTAAAGGTTGATACTTTAGTCCAAGCTTGTCAGCAATTTGCTTTGGCATTACTAAGCTACTAGCTCCACTGTCTACCATATAGTTATGAACTAACTTATCACCTATGATTACAGACACATAGAATGGAGGTGGTTTGACTTCTTTTCCTACCTCCTTGCTGGGTTGTTTATCATTTTCTTGAGGATTATTTGTCAACATCGTTCTTACTTGACCTATTAGAGACTCAGATTTATCAAACACTTTAAAACTTGACAAAGCTAAGTGTAACATATCTTTTTGACCTGGGATAGCTAATGAATCCCACATAGACATCGTTACATTCATCTTTTTCATACTATCAAGAATATTATAGGGTACAGTTGGGCTAACTTTATAATGTACCTTTATGCCAGCATGATCAGCTTGCAAGTGTGGTTTCTCCTTAACTGGGAGTTGTTGATTTCTTTGCAAACCATGAGTCCCTTGAGATGTAGATGGTTCTGTAGTTGTTGCTTTCCCTTTATCAGCTGCTTGATCCAACTCAAAAGCTCTTTTCTTTGCCCTTGTGTTATCTACAACTAGAGAATTATCTACATTAAGTCCACAAAATTCCTCTCCTTGCCAGTTAAGTAGGGTAGTTTCATTGGTAAGTTGGTTTTGGTGTTGTGGAGATGCATCGTTGAATTCATTCTTCTGTGAACTCGAGGCATTTTGTACCATAAGTGCCTGATTAATGAGTCCATTTGAGCAAGTGACTTGATTGTGAGGTTGGTTACAAGGGTAGCACCACTCGTAATCTGCTGCTAAGTTGTTTTGAATAGGGACAAGATCCTTAACTACACTAACAGGTGTTGGAGCATAAGCCTGAAAAGGTCTTGTGTTTACACTCTGTCTTGGGCCCTGGTAGTTGCCTTGATAAGCCTATCTATTACCTTGATATTATTGTTGTTGACCTGAATTCTGCTATTGATAAGGCTGGTTATATGCTTGTTGATTTTCCAAGCTCACAAGCTTATTACCAAAATTTTGTAATAGACTTTTGATTTCCTGTAACTCACTTGAAGATCTTGAAACATCAATTTCTTGTGTTACAACAGCTAGAATAGGTGGCAAAGGTGCAAAAGGTGGTATTTGCAAAGGGATATTCGAATGAATATCTAGAAATATGGGCATTGGTTGCCTAGGAGCAAGTTTACCAGCTTGTATTAGGCTGTTTTCAGCTCTAATTGCTACTTCAAACGCATCTGGTAGAGAAACATCCCCCATTGATTGTATCATAACAACTATATCGCTATTAAGGGCCTTTAAAAAGTAAAAAAAATCATATTCTGGGGGTGGTCTCATTGTTATAGGAATTCTATCCCAAGTTCTTTGAAACCTGAAATTGAAATCATTCATTTGCTCCTGAGGAGCCCTTTTAAGTGTAGTTAATTGCTCCAACAAAGACAGATTATCAGACCTGTCCTGAAACTACCTGTGTAATTTGTCACCCAACTCATCCCAAGTGGCAACTAAACCCACTCCAAGAATTTTGAACCACTGTAATGCTCTTCCTTTGAATGATGTTGCAAGTAGTCTTACAACTACGTTTTCTTGTGTGATATGGTGCACACCATATAAGGAAGAAACATCTCATATATGTTCAATCGGGGTAGTCTAATCTTCCCCCATGAAAATTGGAAAGCTCTTCAAAGCTTCCATTGGAATGTCATTGTGTTGTGTCAAATTTAATGGACTACCTCCATTAAATGGCACAAAAGACTGATTTCTGGGAGCAGCCATTAGAGGTGGATTTACCTGCACTCCTGGTGAAACAAAAGATGAGACATCAATATGGAATCTTATAGATGGAGGAGTAGATTTGGTTCTTCTGGAATAGATAAATGTTGCCCCTGTCCTTTTTGTTACCCTGCCTTGTCTTCTGGGTGGTGATAGCTGCAAATATTCAAAAGGAACTGAGCTACTCCTTGTCTGAACTCTTCTCATAAACTGTAAAAGCACTGATTCTGAAGTTCTTTCTCTTTATGGAGTCACCAAGTATGCAAAATGACTTATGTAAAGTCTAAAGCTTGCTGGTTGCATACCAAACCAATAATATAATGTGGAACTGGTCCCATTGGGCATGCCTGAAACTATTATCACTTGGATTTTACACCCTGTTGAATGTGAAATTCAACAATCCAGTGTAACATGGGAAGACCTCTAAAGCTTTGGGTTTCCCGTAAGCAGAGGTCAACCTCCGGAGAAGGCTGACTTCCTTTGTGTTATCACCTAACTACTGATCTTTGTAAGAAAAAGGGAGAATGAGTGTATAAAATGAAAACTAAATCATATGGTGATACACCGAACTGACAGGAATCATGAAATAAAAAGATGAACATACACTAGAAAAAGATGATAGTTATTTCATCTACCCAACATAAATCTCATGAAAACTTATGCAAAAATTATAAAAATATTTAATCTACATATCTATTTCAAGAAGGAAAGATGAATTTCACAACTTTAAAATTAAATGCAGACTTAGGAAAACACAGTTCAAAACTTGCATAATCTGAAAGAAGAAAGAAGGTAGTATGAAAAAAAACTAACACTGATCTTCAAGGTAATCTCTATATTCAAAATTCCAAAAGAGTTACAAAACATACATTAGCTGAGAAAGGATTGTTAAAAAATAACTAACTCCCTAGAATGCATAATCCGAACTCCTTTACAAAGAGGCAAAAAAGCCAAATATACAAAAGTCCCAACCCTTTAGGGCTTACAAAAATATCAGCCTCTAAAAAGATCTGCCCCAAGATCTTTTTAATGAAGTTAATGTTGCATTCAAGTGTATCCCTGTTGTCCATGTCGGTGAAGGGTTCTCCAAGAATGACCTCCTTGATCTTTTGCAACTATCGCATTAACTTCATGGCCCCCGTGTCCACCTTCAAACTTCCATCAGGGCTGCTTTGAATGTTTATGAGTGCTATCATAAATGTCGCTCCACTCCTGCCAGTCGACATCCCAGCTGTCCTTGCGGTCTCATCCTTTATGTTCTTCTCCTATGCTAGGCCCTTCCGCAAGTTGACTCTTCTGGAAACAACATCGAATTTTCCCATCAGAACTCCACACCATTGCTTCTCGGAGCTGCTCCATCATTTTTGATCTCAGAGCAGATCCATGTTGCTTACATTTTGTTGATCTTCTTTTCAGGGGTAGTCACAATAGTCAAACTGCCCATGGTCCGTCTTTAACTCCTTCTGATTGGTTGAACTCGTGCCCCGTAGATTTCTAGAAGGTCAAAGGTCGCTTCATCAAGATCACATGTCGGTGAGACACTAGTCGTGTCTCCCCGATGCGATTATGCCCTTCAGCAGTTATCGACATAGCTCACAACCGTCAGCAAGAGTTCATAGCGAGCCCAAAAGTCATATCGACATCCCTAAAACCATCGGCTAGACTATCACCATCGACAAGAGCTCTCACTGAAGTCTGCAACAGACCCATTGCTATCGGCAAGACCACCTTCGGTCGGTGAGACATTACACCGACTGAGCCTTCTGTCAGCGAATACAACTTCCTTCGGCGAGACTTCGCCCTATCGGCCAGAGGTTATACTGATGCCATTCTCTCTTGGCGAGACCACCTTGTGTCAGTAGGATGTCTTCCCCAAGCTCCTATTTCTTCGGTGAGACCACCTTCATTTGCCGAGACATCATGTTTAACTCCTTCTTTCACCCCGAGCTCACTCTATTTTAGCAAGACCCTATCGGGTCGGCAAGACTTCTCGTCGAAGCTACCTTGTTTCAGCGAGATCTTATTTCAGTCGGGGAGACTTTGCTCGGTCGGTGAGACCTTTCACCGAGCTCCTTTCCTTCGCCAAGATCTCCTTTCTTGTCAGGGAGACATCACTAGGTCAGCGAGACCTTTCGCCGGGCTCAAATCCTTCCCTGACACCGTTTCACTTCAGCAAGAGTTCATCCTGTCGGTGAGACTTTACCCCTTCGCTAGCCCCTGTTGCCGAGACCTCAGCAATCGGTGAGACTTTTCCTTGGCGAGACTTTTCCTCTTTGGCCAGACCTTTCATCGAAGCCACCAAATTACACCGAGACCTTACCCTTTCGGCGGTACCTCACCGGGTTGGCAAGACATCATGCCGAAAGCACCAACCTTTGTCGAGACCTCCTTTCTTTTGGCAGGACTTCTCACCGACGCTGGCCATTTCGGCGAGACTTTTGTCCATCGGCAAGACTTCACACTGAAGCCTTCATCTCTTGGAAAGCTCGGACCTTCTTTTGAGGTGACCACCACTTGTCGACGAGACATCTCAGTGAGCCCAAAACCTTTCGGCGAGAGCTCCATCTTTCGGCAGGACCTATCGCCGACGCCAATATTACACCGAGAGTTCCATTCCTTCGGTGAGACTGCGGTTGATCGGCAAGACCTCACACCAAACATAGATGTCTTGGTGACCTAAGGCAAAAGTCAATTCATCCGGCCCCCTTGAATACTTGAAAAATAGACCCCTGCTTGATTTAGCCCGTAGGTGAAAATTGGGCAACACCACAATCCTACAAAATATTGTTAGTATGCAAATCACAACATATAGAATGATAAACATCATAATGGTTAGAGAATTCAATACGTAGGCTACAACAAAAAGTAGTGCATGTGTGATTTATCTTGACATAAAAAGGTTTAAGCATTTCAAAAAATATTTGACAAATACTAATTTGAGGATAATCCATTTGAAATTTATGAAAAAATTGGGTTTACTTCATATCCAAAAAATGCTTTGGATGTGGCTCACAGTTTCGACTACTGATTCTCCTTCTTACCACATCCCTTTGATTTGGAGATGGCGTTGTGTTATTCTTCTAATACTCTTCAATTAGTGTTTTCAATCCTTCAACAACTTTTTAATCTTTTTGTGGTAGTCTCCCCGAGAATGCCCATAATTCATTTGAATTAGTGCCCTCAATTCTTTGCCACCTTCAAACTGATTTTGATAAAGTTTTTCTACTAATTCTCATTTGTTCACTCGTCTTTCTAATGAGACGAGCTCTCTTTGTTTGACTACTTACCAAAGTCGATGTAATTACATGTCGTGTGACATTACTATCCTTTGAGTGTAAGGTCTTACCTACACTCTCATATGCATCCATTAGATTCTTCACAATAGTTTTTTCACTCGATGCATTTGATGTTCTCAACCCAAAAGTCTTCATGATGTCTCTATACTTTATACCCCACATCATTTCACCAAATAGTTGACATCTTGCAATCTCATTTAGCCTTTCAAAGTGGAATTTCCAAATCTTATCAGCATATCTTCTACAAGTGTGTGTTGGAATCTTACCTTCCATGTGCTGCGAAATATCCTCATCAATATTAATCAAATTCTTTGGCTTTCTACACAAAATTCTAGGTGGTTTTCTTCTAGGTACATACATCTCAACATTAGGAATTTCATCAATATTTAATTGAGGTGGGCTAGATTGTGTACCTTCGATCAAGGATGGAGTAGAAGACATACCTCTAGGTTCTTGTGGGGATGATGGCATACATTCTTCGTCAAATCTGAGTGATGATGTACTCTCAACTTGAGATTTGTTGGATGGTGTCCAACCATATTCACTTGTGATAGATGGTGTCCAACCATATTCACTTGTGATAGATGGTGTCCAACCATATTCACTTGTGATAGATGGTGTCCAACCATATTCACTTACGATAGATGGTGTCCCTCCATATTCACTTGTGGTAGCTGGTGTCCCTCCATATTCGCTTGTGCTTAATGGTGTCCCTTCGTATTCACTTTCCATAGAGGGTGTGTCTCCAACTATAGTATTTGAATCTATCTTAGCACAATGCTTTTGCATTCATGCCCTTTGTGCTACCAAATCCTGTTCTCTTTTTGACAATTGAGGTTCCTCTTCAATTGGCATGTTTTCATGAATAGTACCCAATTTCTTCTTTTCACGATATGTCGCCACCCATTCTCTCTCCTTTGATTTGAAGGTTTCATACTCTTCATCTATTAGTTTATTCCTTCTTCGTTTCTTCAACACGATGGATAATTTTACCTATAGCATGGTAATGAGACGAATATTAGTTCCTAAAGTATTTGTCCATTCAAATAAATGAAATATATGTCATTCAAGGCTTCCTAAAAAATACTTACAATCATCTTGTAAAAAATACTTAAAAAATACTTACAATCATCTTGTACAATCATTCAAGGCTTCATATGTTAGTTGAGATTTGGTGAAAACAAAGTGTTTTGGAGGTACCTCCTTTGTAAAAGAGGGCTATTTGGTGGCCTACAAGGTAGGGCAGCTTATTGGTTTTCAATATTGTTGCAAAGAAACTGGTGCAGGAGCACCTAAGGAACAACAGGCAGTTTCCTAGGTAAAGAAGAAACCTAGAAGGTTAAGTTTTGTTTTTGTTTTCATAAGGTCATGTAGACCATTTAGTGTTGATCTTAGGGATGTTTTTGATTTGTTGGAAAGAAGTTGACAAGAGCTAAATAGGTTTAGAACATCATTTTGGCTAGGTTGCCAACCTTGTCAAAAGGTTAGAAAACACAGTGGGTTTTATAATTTGCACCTTTAGGTCATCTAAAGGCTCGACCCAAGAAGCTCAACTATTTTTGGAGCCTATTTAAGGGATGACTCGACCCTGTAGCAGGGTTGGAAGCTTGAATATTTTGGTGAAATCTTGTGTGATTCAAAAAAAACAACGTTCTGAGTTTAAATTTCTGAATCATTGCATTTTGGAAGACTTCTAATGGATTATATTTGTTTCTATTCTATAGTAGGATGTAGTGTAGTTGGCATTCAAGCATTTTTGTATTCATTAGATAGCTTCTTGTTCAAGTTTTGGGTATCTTTTGTAAATAGTTCAATGTTTCCCTGTTGCTGCTCTAAACTTGACTATTTTTAGAAAATGGGGTGCTAGAGCACTTTTCCACCGTACAAACTGTACGGCCTTTTGGAAACTATGCCTAGACACCATGCTTATACATATGGTAGCTGGTAGGTTTTGTTTGAGTGCAGGAGATGTTGGCAAGGTCTTGCCCTAGGCGAGCCAGGCAGGGTCCGGCTAGGAAAGACCAGGAGTAAAAGTCACACAACTTGCAAAGGTGCTTAGATTTTGAAGAAATTCCTTTTGTAGAATTTAGTTGGGGGTCTTGGCAAGGCCTGGTGATCAGGAGGAGGATATAATCATTCAGTGTGCTAAAACCCAAAGAATCTTCAAGGTATGGACATAGGAACCACCAATACCAAGCAAATAACCTAGGTCTTTTGGTGGGTTTTGAATAAAATTGCATTTTACCTGGAATAAGAGACCTAATTGGGGCTCTAGGCTTGTAGCCCTTCCTAACCGTAGAAGAGGGTTTAGTGGAAGCGATGGTTAATTGAAGTCTTGTGATGGCATAAGAACCCTAGTTAGATTACCTTGAAGCTTTTACAACGTACTTACACCTTTGCAAGTATCTAATTGAATGTTGAGAGAAATTGGCCTTGAGGAATTAAGGGTCAAGAAGAGAAAGTGGCAAAGCACCAAGAATGGCTTGGTAGAAGGAAAGCATGTTGATAGTGGGGTTGATCAGTAGGAGCAATGGTACTTAAACCTGAGGCAGGACCACTAGGACAAGGTGGAAGAGACACCTAGGAGTTCTTACGAGCAAGGACTCAGAGCATGGGGCAGTGAGTGCCTCATCCAACCCCTACCCTATCAGATTGGTATCAGAGCAAGTTAAAGATTTGGGAAAGAATATTGTATGTCTAAGGTTGAGTCTAGTGATTCTTCCATCATGGTGACAAATGCAGAACTAGCCAAGATGGTTGAAGAGCAGGAAGAAGACAATAAACAATTGAGGGAAAGAATAGCCCAACTTGAGCAAGCAGTGAGGAGTGCACAGTTTGAGGGAAGAATACCAAAGGAAGAAGAGGTTGCAGAGGAAGATAAGACCCCTAAACTTGACCCTATTTTGAAGGAGAATCCTTTCTTGAAGGCATTGAAAGCTTTGAGTGGGAAAGCACTTGAAGGCATACCACTTTTTAGTGGAAATATGGAAGCTGATCTAGTCATGGACTGGATAGAGGGAATGGAAAACCATTTTGAGTGTGATGGAGTCACTGAAGCACAGAAGGTAAAGGTGGCCAAGTCAAGATTAAGAGGATCTGCCCTGACATGGTGGAAGTTCATTCAGACAGAGAGGGAAAAAGAAGGTAAGTAGCCTATTTCAACTTGGAAAGGAATGGTTGCCAAAGTGAAGGAGGCCTACATGCTAGATGACTATGAGATTCAGTTACACAAGAAGAGGCAAAGCTTAAGGCAAAGAGACCAAGATGTAAACACTTACACTGAGGAGTTTCAAAAACTTTGTATGAGGTCCAATGTTATAGAGGATGAAAGTCTTAAGGTAGCTAGATACCTTAACGGTTTGAAATGGAACATCCAAGAGGAGATGGCTCTTTTGAGTCCTAAGATAGTACATCAATGTTACCAATTGGTTATCAAGATTGAGGAAAGGAACAAAAGGAAGCAAGATCAGGCTTCTAAGGGCAGAGGAAAAGGCAGAGATCAAAGAGATCAAAGAGGACAGCGTGGTGGCTACCAAGGTAGAGGCAATGACCAAAGAAACCAAGGAGAATCTAAACTCACCGAGCATGGAGGAGAAACATCTTCTAGAGGTGGATTTAATAGAGGAAGAGGACCTCAAGGAGGTTCAAACAGAGGAAGAGGAGCAGGTAGGAGCAATTCTTATTTTGCAAACATGAAGTGTTATCGTTGTAATCAAATAGGCCATCCTGCTTATAGATGCCCAGAGAAAGCATCCTCATCAAGCAATGAAAAGAGAGTGGCTTATGCACAAGAGGACACCATGAGTCCTAAGGCATCTAAGGTCAGTCATATTGAATCTGAGGTAGGAGAGAATCTGATGTTCAACAGGGCTTTGATCAGACAACCGGTTAAAGAGGAACCAAAATAGAGGAGAGCTCTATTTAGAGTGAGGTGCAAGATACTTGGAAAAGTGTGCAAGGTCATAGTAGATTCAGGTTCAACAGACAATATCATCTCAGAGGAGGCAGTAATGAAATTGAAATTGGAGAAAGTACCTCATACTAACCCTTACAAAGTCACATGGCTAAACAAAGGGCAGAGTGTTTTAGTGAATGAGCAAGTAACGGTGGAGTTCTCCATTGGAGGATATAAAGACAAGTTAATTTGTGATGTTTTACCCACGGATGCATGCCATCTACTACTGGGCAGACCATGGCAGTATGACAGAAGTGTTATATATGATGGGAAAGAGAACACCATCTCATTCAAGAAGGATGGGAAGACTTTTAAGTTGCAGTCACTGTCAGAAGAAGATGAAGGATAGTCAAAGACACCAAACATCATGTTGAGTAGTGGTAAGGAGTTTCTTAACAATCTACACCAAGGGGATGAAGGATATGTGATCATGATGCAATCCAAAGAGGAAGAAAAGGCTGAAAAGACAGTCATACCCGAAGCAGTCCTAAACTTGTTGGATAAGTACAAGAGCATAGTTAGTGATGGTACACCTGCAACTCTACCACCAAAGAGAGATATAAGTCATCAAATTGACTTCATACCTGGAGCCTCATTACCTAACAAAGCAACATACAAACTCACACCAGATCAGAATTTGGAGGTAGCTAGGAAAGTGCAAGAATTATTGGATCAAGGCTTGATTCAAAAGAGCATCAACCCATGTGCAGTTCCAGTGGTTTTAGCAACCAAGAAAGGAGGTAAGTGGAGGTTATGTACTGATTCTAGAGCAATAAATAGGATCAGCATTAGGTATAGGTTTCCTATTCCTAGAATTTAAGACTTGATGGATTGTCTTGGAGGCGCTCAGTTCTTCACAAAGTTGGATCTCAAAAGTGGATACCATCGTATCAGAATTAAGGATGGTGATGAGTGGAAGACAACATTTAAGACAAATGATGGGTAATATGAGTGGAGAGTGATGCCATTTGGCCTCTCTAATGCCCCTAGTACATTCATGAGGCTCATGAATGAAGTGCTTAAGGACTTTACAAGGTTATTTGTGGTAGTGTACCTTGATGACATCCTCATATACAACAAGACAACAGAAGAGCATCTGAAACATGTGGAGCAAGTTCTTAGAAGGTTGCAAGAGGAGAAGTTGGCAATCAATCTAGAGAAGTGTGAATTCTTTAAGCAAGAGTTAGTCTATTTGGGTTTTGTAGTGTCCAGAGGATCATTAAAGATGGATCCAAGCAAGGTAGAAGCTATCCTAAACTGGCCTAGACCAACTACAGGGACAGAGGTAAGGAGTTTCCATGGATTAGCTCAATTTTATAGGAAATTCATAAGGAATTTTAGTGGCATATGTGCACCATTCCTAGATACAATCAAGGGTGGTATAAAAACTAAATTTGTGTGGACTCAAGAAGCTGAGAGAGGGTTTGAGAAACTGAAACAAGAAGTGGCAACTCAACCGATTCTCTTGTTACCTAGTTTTGACAAGTTGTTCACTATTGAATGTGATGCAAGTGGAGTGGCAGTAGGAGGAGTGCTAAGTCAAGAGGGTAGGCCTATAGCCTTCTTTAGTGAGAAGCTAAATGAAGCAAAGAAGAAATATTCAACCTATGACTTGGAACTTTATGCTTTGGTTCAGTTACTTAGGAAATGGAGGCATTACCTTCTACCCAAGGAGTTTGTGGTTTTTACTGACAATCAGGCACTTAGTTTTATCAACACTCAAGAGAAGTTGAGTAATAGAAATTTGAAATGGATGGAATACATCCAAGCTTTTACTTTTACCATCAAGCACAAGAAAGGAAAAATGAACAAGGTGGCAGATGCACTCAGCAGGAGGTTGTTGACAGTGCAAGAGATACAACTCAAGAGCATTGGCATAGAGAGTTTCAAGGATCTATATGGGGAAGATGAAGAATTTTCAGAGGCCTATAAGGTATGTTCTAACTTTGAGAACCATTTCCATAGTCAATACTCAGAGTATACTTTGCAAAGTGGGTTGTTGTTTAAGGGAAATCAGTTATGTGTTCCAAGAGGTTCAATGAGGGAAAATCTGATTCAGGAAAAGCATAATGGCAGTCTTAGTGGGCATTTTGGTATCAATAAGACCTTAGAGCTAGTACAAAGATTCTATTATTGGCCTAAGTTGGCAAGAGATGTTAGAAGGTATGTGGAACAATGTGTTGTGTGTATGAGAGCTAAGGGAGGAGCTAGCAATGTTGGTTTATATCAGCCCCTGCCCATTCCTAATAGACCATGGGAGTGTGTGAGCATGGATTTTGTGGTAGGCCTTCCTAAGACCAAGACTAGTTTTGACAGTGTTTATGTAGTGGTAGACAGATTTAGCAAAATGAGTCATTTTATCCCTTGCAAGACTACTCATGATGCTAGATACATAGCTCATCTTTTCTTCAAGGATGTTGTGAGGATCCATGGCTTGCCTTTGAGCATTGTTTCAGATAGGGATGTGAAGTTCATGAGTCACTTTTGGAAGACTCTATGGAATAGATTGGGTACAAACCTGTCTTTTGGATCAGCTTACCATCCTAATACCGATGGTCAAACAGAGGTGGTTAACAGGGTGTTAGGTAATCTTTTAAGGTGTCTAACTAAGGAATATGGACAGACATGGGATATGGTTATCTCACAAGCTGAGTATGCTTACAATGATAGTGTGAATAGAACTACAGGGAAGAGTCCTTTTGAGGTTGTGTATGGGATGCACCCAAGAGGAATTTGTGAGCTCAGAGATCTTGGAGCTATGGAAAAAAGGAGTGGACATGCAGAAGACTTCAGTCAGACCATGAAGGAGATTCAAGAGCAGGTCAAGAAGACAGTCACAGAGGCTACCCAAAAACTGAAAGAGATGGCAGATATGTCAAGGAAAGATGTGCAATTTCAAGTAGGGGACTATATTATGGTCCACCTTAACAAATCAAGATTGCAGAAGGGAATTTCAACCAAGTTACAAATGAAGAGAGTGGGTCCATGCAAGATATTGGCCAAGTATGGTCAAAATGCATACAAGGTGGAGTTACCTACTGATCTAGGAATCTCACCAGTATTGAATGTTGTTGATTTGATCAAGTATAAGGGGACAGTCAAGGATTTGGATCAGGATAGTCAGGAAATCTTCAAGGACATCAGTAATGTACCCCTACCCAATCAAGAGAAGCCTCAGGCAGAGCAGATCTTGGAGTCAAGAGTGTAAAAGTCTACAAGGAACAAGGTGTACATGGAGCACCTTATCAAGTGGAAGAACAAGCCTGAATCAGAAGCTACATGGGTACAAGAAGATCAGTTTAAAAAGCTTGGCATTGACCTGTCAGTGATCTCTCCTTCCAATCCTTAGTGTTTGAGCTGAGAGGGGGAGAATGGTGCAGGAGCACCTAAGGAACAACAGGTAGTTTCTTAGGTAAAGAAGAAACCTAGAAGGTTAAGTTTTGTTTTTGTTTTCATAAGGTCATGTAAACCATTTAGTGTTGATCTTAGGGATGTTTTTGATTTGTTGGAAAGAAGTTGACAAGAGTTAAATAGGTTTAGAACATCATTTTGGCTAGGTTGCCAACCTTGTCAAAAGGTTAGAAAACACAGTGGGTTTTATAATTTGCACCTTTAGGTCATCTAAAGGCTCGACCCAAGAAGCTCAACTATTTTTGGAGCCTATTTAAGGGATGACTCGACCCTGTAGCAGGGTTGGAAGCTTGAATATTTTGGTGAAATCTTGTGTGATTGAAAAAAAATAGCGTTCTGAGTTTAAATTTTCGAATCATTGCATTTTGGAAGACTTCTAATGGATTAGATTTGTTTCTATTCTGTTGTAGGATGTAGTGTAGTTGGAATTCAATCATTTTTGTATTCATTAGATAGCTTCTTGTTCAAGTTTTGGGTATCTTTTGTAAATAGTTCATTATTGCCCTGTTGCTGCTCTGAACTTGACTATTTTTAGAAAATGGGGTGCTAGAGTACTTTTCCACCGTACAAACTATATGGCCTTTTGGAAATTGTGCCTAGAAACCATTCTTGTACATATGGTAGTTGGTAGGTTTTGTTTGAGTGCAAGAGATGTTGGCAAGGTCTTGCCCTAGGTGAGCCAGGAAGGGTCCGGCTAGGAAAGACCAGGAGTAAAAGTCACACAACTTGCAGAGGTGCTCAGATTTTGAAGAAATTCCTTTTGTAGAATTTATTTGGGGGTCTTGGCAAGGCCTGGTGATCAGGAGGAGGCTACACCAATCCATTTGGTGAGAGGAAACTTTGATAGTCTGAAATCAGCCAGGAAAAGCTAGGAAACCCTAGGTTTTTAACCATTTTTGTGTTTGAGCAGTGTACGGGTAGTGTTGTTCTAAAACCCAAAGAATCTTCAAGGTATGGACATAGTAACCACCAATCCCAAGCAAAGAACCTAGGTCTTTTGGTGGGTTTTGAAGAAAATTGCATTTTACCTAGAATAAGAGACCTAATAGGGGCTCTAGGCTTGTAGCCCTTCCTAACCCTAGAAGAGGGTTTAGTGGAAGCGATGGTTAATTGAAGTCTTGTGATGGCATAATAACCCTATTTATATTACCTTGAAGCTTTTACAATATA
>VDFB02198936.1:0-18387 GCA_007258455.2 Sequoia sempervirens | reverse complement strand
GGATTTAAATAAAGCATGTCAAAAGGATGATTTTCCTTTGCCAAACATAGACATGATTGTAGATCTCACAGCCGGCCATAAAATGCTATCACTCATGGATGGATTTTCAGGATACAATCAAATCAAGATAGCTCCTGAAGACCAAGAAAAGACAGCCTTTACATGTCCATGGGGTACTTTTTGTTGGAACGCCATGCCTTTTGGGTTAAAGAATGCAGGAGCTACATACCAGCGAGCTATGACAACAATCTTCCATGACATGATGCACACCTTCATGGAGGACTATGTGGACAATATCTTAGCCAAGTCTCACACCAGGGAAGGACATCTAGAGATACTAGCCAAAATATTTGACAGGCTGGAGAAATTTAAAGTCAGATTAAATCCTAAGAAATGTGCCTTTGGAGTAACATCAGCAAAACTCCTTGGATACATAGTTTCTACAAAAGGAATTGAAGTAGATCCAGCAAAAGTTAAAGCCATCGTGGAAATGCCACCTCCTAATAATATTAGTACATTAAGATCTCTACAAGGCCGACTATAGTCCATTAGAAGATTCATCTCTCAACTAGCAGATCGGTGTCATCCATTCAACCATCTTTTGCATAAAAATGTATCTTTTAAATGGGATGAACATTGTGAGAATACTTTCAATCAAATCAAGCATTATTTAATGACACCACCAATCTTGGTGCCACCCAGTAAAGACAAACCATTGTTGCTATATATCGCAACAACAGATATTTCTTTAGGAGCCTTGCTAGCACAAGAGGATAAAGAAGGAAAGGAACATGCAATATACTATATCAGCAGGACACTCAATGGACATGAAGTAAACTACACCTTCATTGAAAAATCATGCTTAGCAGTAGTATTTGCAACACAAAAATTGTGACACTATATGCTCACTCACACTATCAAGCTCGTTGCAAAAATTGATCCTCTCAAGTATTTACTGAGCAAAGCAGCTTTAACAGGAAGGTTGGCAAAGTGGGTCATGCTCCTCAGTGAGTTTGACATTCAGTATGTTGAAAGGTGAGCTATCAAAGGACAAGTCATCGCTGACCAATTAGCAGAAGCTCCATTATCAGACAGTCATCCTATGACCATGGAATTTCCTGATGCGGATATCCTCAACGTTACAACACAAACATGGCAACTCTACTTTGATGGATCCTACACACAACATAGATCGTAAGGTAAATTTTATTTGTCACACCTCTTAGCAATACAATTCCATGAATTTTATAAGCTTACCTTCGCTGGTACTAACAATGGGCGTAATATGAAAGTTTCTTTATCCCGGAATTCAAAGTGGCTATTGACCGGAAAATCATAGAACCAGTGTATCGAGATCTCCCCGCTAATCACCAATGTCAACAATGATTACCAAACTAAGGATGACACACTAATTTTATACAAAAGACTGGTAGATGATCTAAGAAAATATTTCATAGAAATCAAATTTGAGCAGATACCAAGATCAGAGAATAAAGCAGCAGATGCCATGGCCACAATAGCATCTCTTCTACAAATGCTTGAAACACAAGATCGTTTTCGATTTATTGTGGAACAAGTGTCAAATCCTACATACGCAAATCCCAAATCCCAAACCATAAGCCTTTTGGATAGTGCCCAATCTTCCATTTATGGAGACATTTATACTTATCTAAAAGATAATATCTTACCGCCAGATCTTTCTCACAACCAAAAGTGCAACTTCATATGCCAATCCGCCAAACATACCATTATTGTTGACACCCTTTACCATCAGGGCCTAGATGGTACTCTTCTACGTTTTTTAGAACATAACGAATCTGCTTATGCTTTATATGAGGTCCATGAAGGAATTTGTGGCACACATTCAAGCGGATTATCTTTAGCCAAGAAACTCCTTCATTTGGGGTATTACTGGCCACACATGGAGCAAGAATCTTATAAGTTTGTCAAGAGATGTCAAAAATGTCAGATTCATGGCAATCTTATACATGCACCGGCACAAGAGCTCCATCCATTCAAAACTACATGGCCTTTCTGTCAGTGGGGATTGGACTTGGTAGGGAAAATTAACCCATCTTCATCTAATGGACACAAGTTCATTATCACCGCAATAGAATATTTTACAAAATGGGTGGAGGCATTTCCCTTAACCACAATCACTGGGAAGCAAATATCATCTTTCATACTTAATTATCTCATTTGTAGATATGGGATACCCCAGTCAATCATCATAGATAATGATAGGCCTTTCAAGAACCAAGACGTCCAAGAGTTGTGTGAAAAGTTCCACATCCAACATCGCTTTTCAACCCCTTATTACCCTCAAGGTAATGGACAGGCAGAAGCTTCAAACAAAACAATACTAAAGATTCTCAAGAAGACTGTAAATGAGGTAGGGCATGATCAGTAATCGCCTAACTTAACCCCTCGCCTTTGGCTTAAGCATAAGACTAGCATCGAACACCAACAAGAGCTACACCATATGCCTTTGCCCATGGGATCGCAGGCAATATTGGCCCTATCATCGAGGTGGAAATTCCATCCCTCTCGGGTTTCCCTACCTAAAGGGGACCTATTCTTTTATGAGGGATTACAAAAGATCTCTAGACTTTAAGAACTAGGAACTACCATGAACGCTTCACAAACAAGTCAATCATTTGACAACCTATCAACAAAGGATGTCTAGGAACTATAATCAGAGGGTTAAGCCTAGAGTCTTCTAGATCAGAGACTTGGTCCTACGGGAAAACCCTAGAAATCAAGTAGACAAAGAAAAGAAGGGAAAGTTTGAACCTAACTAGATAGGGCCTTATGTCATTATATCAGTCTATGGATTAGGAGCATATCGACTGTCTACACCAAAAGGAGATATGTTGGAGGAACCCATGAACAACATTCATCTCAGGCGATTCTATACTTGAGGATACCTAGTGCATGGTCAGTAAGGTTGTCTTGACGAAAACTTGGCAACAAAGGCCAAGCATGATGGAAAAAGAATAAAAGAATTAAAAAAAAATAAAAATAAAAAATAATAAAAAAAAAAGAGGGACACAATAAAAACAAGTAAAGAAAACCTGGCAAATAGGCGTTACTTGTGATTTTCACCAGCTCTTCTATCTATTTAGATACATTCTTGTCATGATTGTTTCCTTTTGGATCATTTCCGTCCATCATTTGAGATAATCATTATCACTATCCATATCATAGCATAGATATCATGTTTTACCCTAGCTTGGGGGCAACATCCTAGTGTTATTTGGTACAATGGACTTTCAGCTTAAATGGAAAGGCAGTCAAACATGACAACACTAAGTGACGATACTTGAAAAAATCCAAAACATTAGAAAATCCATCAAAATCCAAAAACATCAGAACATCAAAAAATCAAAATCCAAAACATCGAAAATCCATCAAAATCCAAAACATCAAAAATCCATCAAAACTAAAACATCAAAAATCAAAATCCAAAAATCGAAAATCCATGCAAAACATTCATAAAATCGAAAACACAAAAATAGAGTCCACATTCGCTATAAAGTGGGAGTCCGTGGTTACCGAACTATGTGGTCTCTAATGTATAGTAGGGAAAGAATTAATCTTTGATCAATCCCCGAGACCCCTAGGATAGGTCTTTAGATTACATCATTTGGTCGAACATCTGAGAATATCATGCAAACATCAACACACACATTTCAACATCGATGATCTAATCTGAATAATGATTTGAAAATACATTAAGTAGAATTTGAATTGTTGTTCTTTTTATTTTTATCATTTGCTTATCATTTCTTTGGAGCTACTCAATGATGTATTGAACTAGAGAAGCAAGGAAGGAGAATGATACTTTTCTTCATTTTCTATTTGTGAGTTAGTCATTATTACTTTGTGAATTGTCGCGGGAAGTGCTCTACCAAGTATCATGGATGACATTCCGATTCACTTAAGAAAATGATTAATTCTTGTCTGTTTATGCAAGAAATGCTCAGGTCATCTCAGGTTCAATTATACCTTGATGCTTGTATTCGCTTGCAATATCAAATATCATGAAAGAAATACTCAGGTCATCATGGACTTATATTGTATCATTGATGCTTGTATTCGCTTTCAACATTTTTAAAGCTCAGTGATGATACAAAGAAAAATCAAAAGATTGTTGAAATGACACTTAGATTTGCATGGTAAAATAGATTTGCATGATAAAATAGATTGCATCCATATTAGTCTTGCATATGCATTTATAGATTGTTTCAAAGCTACCAATTTCAATCTCAAAAGCTACATGTATGCCCTCTCCTCATCATATCACTATCTCTTCAATAATTCTTAGGATAATATATAATTGTTTTCCTAATCACCTCTTTCTGAATCATTTTCTTTCATTTCAATCATCTCAAATTCCATCCAATCTTAATCTATTAAGTCTAGCACAAATCATTTAATTGCATCCTTGGTTTTGTTCCAAACCTTGTTACAAGCCTTTATCCAATCATTATCATCATCATCGGGATGTATCCTTCCCTATCCTTTTGTGTTGTTTTGGGATGTATCCTTCCCTCATCAACAACACTCTAATCATCATCATTATCATCAATCAATCTTGGCTTGCAACTTGACTGGGGAAACATCACGTTTATCCTTGAATTCATTTGTTCTTACTTTTCATCTTCTCCTTCCATTATCTCTTCCTCATCCCATCTCCTAGCCTATTCATCATTTTGCATCAGCAAGTCTCAGTACATTAATCACTTCTATACTGGGGCATATCATATCAATCAAAGAAGTCAAACCACATTGCCTAATCAAATCTGAATCAGCTTTGATGAGACTTTGACCAAATCTTGTGAGCATCTATCATTGATCCTCGCCTATCATTAAGTCAATTATCAATCAATAATTGATCCTCGCCTATCATGAGGTCAATCAATAATCAATCTATCATTAATCCTCACCTATCATGAGGTCAATCATCAATCAATCATTGAACCTCTCCTATCATGAGGTCAATCATCAATCAATCATTGAATCTCACCTATCATGAGATCAATAATCTTCTAAGCTATCAGGATCATCAATCATCATCATAATCAATTGGAGGAATTGGTGTTTCTTTATTGGGAGATAAATTGTTTCATCATTGTTTCTTCATCAAATCATTATCAAATCATCATAAAAATTCAAAAATTTTGAAAAAAATAAAAATCCAAAATTCATCAATTTATCTCCCGTGGGGGCATATATCGCTATCATTTCAAAATTCAACATATGGGACAAATCAGGGGCATATTTTAAACTTTTCGTCAATACTAGCACCTGAGGAAAAATCATTCTTTGAAGCAATGTGTAAGCACATCACTTCAAAGATGTATAACCTTGAAGCACTAGGCTGATCTCCTGGAGATTACTTCAATGACATAGGTGATACATTATGTGACCGATTACCTACTATTGATAGTCAACACTAAAATAGAAATTTTGTGAATGTCATGACTGTAATTTCTGCACATATAGAGTTTAACAGATAAACCCTAGACCAAGAGCATGAACACATGAACATTGACATCTCCATTGACATCAGGACCTACAAAATACCTTTCTAGAAAGCTCTCAAGAAACCTAGTTTGAATCTGCCATCTAATTACCCATGAGATCCACTATTCTCACATTCATCCTTTGACATCATGCTAATGATCTCCTTTGCCAAATTTTTGTTTTTGACATCAATGACAACTATATGGAAACATAGTTATTCTTTGCGATTTTTAGTCTCAGTCCTATGTAGTCTCTATGAGTGACACTTACCTCAACCCAATTGTTGGTCATCCACAACTTCACCCAAAGCAACAATGGAAGATAGTAATTTTAAGGTGAAATCAATTGATGGAAGAAGCTAACCTAATTTATAGTGCCAAGAGAACCCTACAGTTGCTTCAGAGATGTTTCAGCAATATATATAGGTACCTGAATTTACCATAGCATATGGAGAGAATCAGATTCATGAAAACATAAATAAATTTCCCACCTTGAAAAACCTTTCATAAAATTATAGGCATGCAAAAATTTTGATAAGCTTCGTATGAATGATATCACTCCCACACCAAAGCCTGTTAATAATCTACCCACATACAACAATGTAGCATCCTACATACAAAAAAAACAATAAGATGGAATGAAATTCATGCTTGTAGTTGTTGTTTAGAAGCTAACTGCTTCCAAAATCATTTCAAAATTTTCCTTCGCAAACATATATTGCACTATATATTTACAATATTTCACATGAATTTTACTCCTTGAGTGAGTTTCTTCCCTTCTATGTGTGGGTTAGGGTTTGAAGAAATGAATATTCATATAAAAGAATTCCTTTTGATCCATCTTGTTTGAGGGAATGCAAGAGAGAGATCAAACAATGGTCGTCACTTTCCTTCATATCCTTGTGGAGAGGTTTGTAAATGATGAAGAGGTCTTACATTGATAATGATAGCATTCTGAGTTTCATGATTCAACATGAAATGGTGACAAGTATCTCATGGGTGACTATGAAATAATTTTCAGTCCTTATCATGTGATTGTAATGATATTGTAGACACTGAAAATTTTCCTAAGTCTATGAGAATCATTTTTCTTGGTCATCATCCTCTGATATTCAAATAATTTCAATTATTTGATTATTCTTGACCATATTCCTCTATTAATTAAATAATTTTTAATTATTTAATTAATTCACTTTCTTAACCTTTTTCTATCTTGATCAATTAAATAAATTAATTGCATCACTAATTCCCCCTCTTCTCCAATAAATAAATAAATTATTATTTATTTAATTATTTCTTTATCACCTTTCGCCTATAGTTAAATAATCACAATTAATTATTTATCTATTCATGGGTCTTTTAATTCTTCTATAGTTAAATAATTATCAAAATTATTTAACTATCCCTTGTCATTTTTCCCCATTAAATAATTAATCTAAGTTAATTATTTAATGGCCCTTTTCCATTTTCCTCCCATTTAATTAAAATGGTTGAATAATCATTTTAATTAAATGCTCATTTTTCACTTTTCTCAAATAAATAATTTGAATGAATTATTTATCCTCCAATTGTCCATTTCCTCCATTTTCCCTTTTTCGAATAAATAATTTGAATAAATTATTTATGCCTCCCTTTTGGTCAAAGATGCCTTCCTCATTAATATTTTTTCATGGACTTTATTTCTGTCATAACCGTTGGGCATCATAGCCATCAGTGTCATAGCCTTCATTGCCCACCTCTTTTTGGTGCAACAATTCTCAACCTTGATCTAGGCATCTTTCTAGAAGCTCAATCCATTTTGTAACCTCCCTCTCATGAATCCTCATCCATCGATCTTGGAATCTTTCTAGATGATCAATCTCGTTCATCTATTTGAATGGTTGTCTATAAAAGCAACCTTCCTCTCTTGTGTTTTCCTTAACAACCATTTATCTCCAACTTTGTACTTACTATTTGTAGGTATTTGCACAAGTAAACCAACAAAATCTGAGGGAAATATTGGCAAAAGAAGAAATAGGAGAGACAAGAGAAGTGATTCAAGTGCAAGAATGTGGAGTATTTTGGTTTAATGCTTTCATTTTACTCATACTTTGTTTTCTCTTGTTGGATGTGGTTTGTAGCTCAAAATTGTTGGATGTCACTTTATCTAGGCTAGGAATGATCTAACCCCATCTTAGATTGGTGAACCCGATGTGAAGAATAGTTTTTATAAGTTTACGTATAGTTTTTATTTGTTTTTGCAAATTCTAGGTACAAAACAATGCAATTGAGCTGAGTAGTGACACATTTGACAAGAAATGATGCATTTTTTGGTAATAACAATGCATTTGTTGAAGGCATGATAGACGGGACAATTTAAATTTGAAAGTGTGACACAATCACTCTGGTGTGACGTGATGCAATGACACAATTGCTGAAAATAACGACGCATTTTTCTATCTAATATAAACTTTCAATTTTTAGTTTGTCTTTAAATTTTCATTTAGTTTTTCAAGTAGAGTAGTGTTTTCTGGTTACTAATCTTTTGTTTGTAGCATGTGGCTTTAGAGTGGAGCTCCCAAAACTTCTTCTTTTGAAACAACAAAAAAACATCCAGCTCTTTTCATTTCAGTTTAAGCAATTTACATTTTTTTTAGATTTAATACTAGATTTAGATTTAATTTAACTTAGTTTAGATTCTAGATTAAATGTTTTTTTCCTTCTTAGTTTAGATTTCTTTTATTGCAAGGCTAATTTTTCTAATTTGGCTTTGGTGCAGGAAAGGTGAAAGCATAAACACATGTTTTCCGAAGACTAAAATTCAAGGAAACTATTAATGACATTTAGTGCAGGAAGTTTGTTGAAGATTTGATTTTTAAAATCGATTGTCTTTTAGTATAGTAAACACTTCAATTGTTGCTTAAAAAGAACAACTATTTTCTATCACATAGATTTAACTAGGGGGTTAATAAACCATTGTTTTTGTGCTTGCAAGATGGTAGGTATATGCTCTCACCTTGTGCAAACTTGGTGATTAGAAAACCAAACCCATCTATTTATGTGTTTACCCTTTAGAGGGCCCGCCACCCCACCTTGAAAGGTGGGAAGGACCCAAGTGGTAAGGGCTAAATCCAAGCTCTTCTGTGGAAAGACACCTAAAATGGTCCTAAAAATCTAATTAATTAAATATATGAATTATTTGATTAATTAATCTTAAAGATAAATCTACTTAGTAAATAAATAGAAATATTTATTTATATTAAGTTCATTATTAATTCTTCTATTTCATCATATTATTTCTCTCTTAATTAAATAAACAATATTAAAAACTTTGTTTTATTTAATTATTATTATTATCACTTCTTTTATACTTCTATCATAAATTAAATACACAACTTAAATAATTTGTGTTATTTAATTACCTCATCACATTTCTTCTTAATTAAATAAAGATATCCTAAAATCCTTTATTTAATTATCATTTTCCTTTTGTTTTAATTTAATAAACAAGCTCCTTAGTTTGATTTTATTAAATTATTCAATCCTCTTTTGTAAATTTAAATGGGTAAAATTATTTAAATTTATGCATAAATCTTTTACCACTATTCACTCACCAATAAAATTAAATTTTTATTGTCTAAATTAATTCTACTGTCATTCACGGAAAGAGCTTCAGGGACAAACCTGCAGGAAGTCCTCTCAACCACCTTCCCTCTCATCTTGCACCGAATTGTTTTCATGGGGAGAAACAATCCTCCATGATCAGCTCCATCTTCTCATCCCATGCCATTCAATTCTCCAGATTGAATCCCATCTCATATCCGTATCCCTGTGCAAATGTGTTGTGAAAGCTATAAATACAGCTCTTTGGCTACAGGAAATGGATCCCAACTTGTGCAATCTTACTGCAGGTTTTCCAAGCATCCAACATTCATCCAGCATTCAAGCATTCAGCATTCATCCAACATCCATTCAGCATTCATCCAACATTCAACATTTGGAGTCATGGCTGCCATTACATTAGTTTTACTATTTAATCATATAGGAATAGAATAGTTTAATTCTCATTCTCTAAGTGTCATTTCAATGGTCTAATTAGCTTCTAAAATCTGAGAGCAAAGTAGATTAGAGAGATCTTTAGAGTTAGAGAGCAATAGGATAGATTTCTGAAGATTTTAGTTTAAATTAGTTTAAATTTCTTAAATCTTAGATGCAATGTTTTATTTAGAGGTGTAGATGCATTGTTAGTTTGTTTAACTCATTCCTACACTCACTTCCAACCACTATAAATTTGTGGTTGTGATGAAAGTTGCAATCAACAAGAAGTGGTATGTGTGTGCACCTAAAAATGGTATGGAGAATATAATTTATTAAATGAATTATTTGATTAATTAACCTTAAATTCCTCTACTATTAAATAAATAGAAATATTTATTTATATAGTTCATTATTATTTCTTCTATATTTATTCATTTATTCTATCTTAATTAAATAAGAAACTTCAATAGTTGGTATTATTTAATTACCTAATCATGTTTCCTCTTAATTAAGTAAAGATATCCTAAAGTTTTTTATTTAATTATCATATCCCTTTTTATTAAATAAGCAAATGTCAAATATTTGTTTCTTTTAATTAAATATCTTCTTTTTGCTAAATTTGAATAAAATCCAAAAATTCAAATGAAGGCATAAAGGAAATTTTTCCTCTATTCACTCACCTACCAAATTAGATAAAACATCTAATTTATTTCAACTGGCATTCATAGGAAAGCTATGGAGACAAATTTGCAGGCAATCCTCTTCAATCTCTTTCCTCTGATTCATCCTATCATCCGGCCTGATGTTTTCATGGGGAGAAACCATTCCCTTAATCAGCTAAAGCTTCTACATCTCTTACCATTGAATCCTCTAGATCAAATCCAAGCCTTTGCTATGTCGCCCCTTCACAAAAATTTTGTCCTAAATCTATAGCTACAACCTTCTTCTACAGGAAATGGATCCTGAATCTAAACTTTGTGCAATCTTACTATGCAGAAATAGCATTCAAGCATTCAATCATTTAGCAATAGCAATAGCAATCATAGCATCAGTAGAATCATAATCATGGCTGCATCATAGTTTTACTTAGCTTCTTTTATCAGATTTCATGTCAATTTAGATTACAGTAGCTTCTTTTTAATCTAGAAATCATCATACAGGATTACATCATTGCATTTTAGCAGCATCTCATTCTCTAGATTGGCATTTTAATAGTCACATTGCTTACCAAATTTGAGAGCTTTGTGACTTAATAAATCTTTAGAGATAGAGGACAATATGATGCTTTCAATAGATTCTTACTTTTAAATTAGTTTAATTGATTTTAAATCTTTGATAAAATGTTTTAGTAAGAAGTTTTTTCAGTTATTTACTTATTTACTTAGTCCACACTTACATTTTGGTGCCCACCATGGGGCTCTAACCCCATATTTTAACATTTTTTCTGAAAAGTGTTCATACAGGATTTTGGCATGTTCTTTTAGCATGACCAAGGGATTTTGCAGCGCTTCTAACAAAATTTTTAGCACTTTTGATTGTTTCATTGCATCCACCAAAATTTTTAGAGCTTTTGATTATTTTAGTGCATCCAAACAAAACTTTAGCACTTAGGCAGACTATTTTAGCGCATCCACTAGAGGCTTCTAGAATGGTTGATTGTTCCACAATCAAACCTATTTCAGCGCTTCCGACTAATTCTGTAGTGCTTCTGATAAATTATGCAGCACTTACAATCATTTCTGTAGTTCTTCTGATCAATTAAGTGGCACTTATGACCTTTGTTATAGTGCTTTTGTAACTTGTTGTCTCGATCCAACACGACCACGACCAGTAATTTCATTTTTTTATTTGGACAAAAATAAACCAATCCTTGGATAATCATTTGGATTAAAATACATCAATCCTAGGGTAGTCATCATAATTTTTTTGTTTAGGTTAAAATTAACATCATGTCTTTTGTGAAGCAATATCTTCACATAGAATAGAAAATTTTCATTTGGGCTTTAAAACTAAACATTGATTATTGTGATTGTGTGGTGATAGGCCTATGCTCTCCCCTTAATTGGGTGATCAAAATTCCAGACTCATCTTTTAATTTCATGCAATTTATGCTTTGTTAAATCCTTTAAAAGGCCTACCATAGTGGGAAAAAGTACTCACGCTATGGGAATGACTTGAGTGGGAACAAACCTAAGCCAAGTTTTCCAACCCACTATAAAATAAAAGTGAATCTAGGGAACCCACATTTACTGGAAGTGTGCAAGATAACCATCCCCAAAATCTTTGTACTAAATATTGGGAGGTCTTCTGAGGGAGTTTATCATTTGCTACTTTGAATAGAAACCCTATCTACAAACCATAGTGTAGAATCCAACTTGTTAGTTTTTGAACATTGTAATACTCAATGGTGCAAGGGGAGGGAAGAATCTATCCCCAAGACACTAACCATATAATTACCAAGGACCATTTTCTCAAGGGATTGAGAAATATAACTTTGAGTATGTGCCTAGAAAAGACAAAAACATGAGCACCCTCTAGGGGGTGACACGGCTGTGTGAGTCGACACAATTTTAAGATGTGGGTTGTTTGAGTATAATGATGAACTTTTGACCTTAAGAGTGAGCCTGCTTGAAGTGTATTCTTTCTTAAAAACCTATGGAAATCAAGAAGGATCATGTTTGATTCTTGGACATACACTTATTGTTTAGATTCTAGGACTTAAAAATAACTATTTTACAATTTCTTACTGTGTTTTCAAATCATTAATCCAGATAAAGATCATCTAGAAAAACACAAAGAGTCAGATAAAATTAAACTATGAAATTTATGATTAGGAATTGGAAATCCACAATGTTTGTCAAGAAATCCCTCACAACAAGAGTCAAGAAACTAAAGAAGTAACTTAGCTACAATGTTTTTTTGAAAAGAAGACACTTCTTGTATCAAAGTAGATTTTTTTTTTGGAACATAGAACTTTTATCCATAGGTATCATGACTTTTCTAGGGGATATACTAATGATTTTATCCATAGGTATTACAAGCTTACTTTCAATGAAGAGCTCTTTCACAAAAACATAATCATAGTCAACCCATTCATCAGTCTTTCATCCCACAACCAGCAATATAATATTCCAACAAGCCAGATCAATTCTTAAAATAGAGAACAACTTGGAATCATTAGGCTTTTCATCCAAAATCAGAGAATTAATAGCTGAGATATCTTGTCAAAATACCAAAAAAAAATTCAAAAAATTACACCGAAAAAAAAGGAGTCAGTCTCTTCACAGAGAAGAAAATTAGACAGCACTGTGGAATCCCAAATAGTGCTTACATAGTTAGTTTTAGCACTTATGCACTTTCTTTTAGCGCATCCACAGTTGAAATAGCACATCTACAGTCTTTCTTAGCACATTTGACAAATCTCATAGTGCTTCTGCCAACTATAAATAAAAGTTGCTAGTGTTAGGAAATCACCAGTATTATGGCGCTTACATAGTTTGTTTTAGCACTTCCACGCTATCTTTTAGCACATACATAGTTGAAATAGAGCATATACAGTCTGTTTTGGAACTTTTGATAAATTCTGTAGTGCATTTTCTGACTGTAACCAAAAATTACCAGTGTCAAAATTTACTAGTCTTTTAGTGCATCCAAAGTTTGTTTTACGTTTCTACTCTATTTGACAACACTTTTACCATACCTTTTAGCACTTCTAAAGTCTGTTTTACTGCTTCTGCCCTCTATAATAGCACATCCATAGAACATAAAAAAAAAAGAGCTTGTAGAAACATCTATCAGATTGTTGGCATCGAGAACTCTAGTTTTTATCAGACGAAAACATTTTTTTATAGTCCAGACAATGTCTTAAACCTAAAAGAAAATAGGTTCTTACAAGGAAAAATTATTTTCAACTTAAACCCAAATCTTGTAAACTACAAAGTGTCTAATTATCAAAACAAAAATCTTGATTATTGAGTTAAGTTTCCTCATCAAGATTTTGGCATCCTACAATCGCGAAACAAAACACAATAACCATATTTTTAACTTGTCTCATCAATATAATATATCATTCTATTTGAATTTTTTTAAAGAAAATTGACACTCATCCAAACACAGAAGATCAAATTTTAGTGAAAATAACAAATACTTGTATGCCAATCTTGACATGGTTACAAAGACAAAAACGTAGAGAGAAGGAAATTGAAACACCAAACGTCATGGCTGAAGAAAACCCCTTTCATAGATTCCATCAAAGTGATACCAATGAAATAACTTAAGAGGATATACAAACTGCCCAACAAGATCCAAATTTTCACAAATTCATGGAAAAAGTCTTGGAATAAGACATGGAAAAATACCTCTTGATGCTAGCAGAATTAAGTGCAAAACTTCTGAAAGATTTTGATATTAATTGATTAAAGGAAACACCTAGAACAAATGAAACTAAACCACACAACATGCAAGACATAGATCAAGTGGTCGCTCTAACATCTCAAATGCAAACTTTACAACAACAAATTCAGGATATACAAAAGGGAACCACAAAGAGGTATTCATTATAGGACATTTTCCCTTATCCCTTTCATCCAAGTGTAGACATGATACCCTTCCCTAGACATTGTGAATTCCACAAATATGACAAGTAAAATGGAAAAACAGATCCAATTGACCATGTAAGGGAATTCAGAACAATGAGTTTAGAGTTTGCACAAGAGGATACTTACCTAATGTGGTTATTTCCTAGGATCTTAGGAGGTCATTGTATGGAATGGTTTTCCAAATTACAACTAGGGATTTGATCCTTTGAAGAACTAGTCAACAAATTCATCTCACAATTCTCCTTCAATATTCAACATGACATAACCATAAAAGATCTGTACAACATGAAACAAAAGAAGGGTGATACATTCCTATCATTCTTACAACATTGGCAAAATTTGTTCACTAGATATCTTTGATCTATACCTAAAGAGGAAAATATTGAATTATTTATCAACAACTTAAATGATGACATGAGTTATAGACTAGAACTACAATGTCCTGTGACATTTGAAAAAGTGATTGAGAACGGGCTTAAAATCAAAGAAACCTTAGTCAAAAGAGGAGTGATTAAACATTACAATGATACATCAAACAACACAAATTCCTAAAATCACTATGGAACAATGACAAGCCTAAATTTTGGTAGAAAAACAGAAATACTGGAAACAATGATGCTACAACTGACACACAAAATATGAAACTAGTATTTAATTTGATGGAAACAAGTATGAAAACAAATCAAAATGACAACCAGAACAACAATCAAGGTACCACTTAAAACAATAACCTAAACAATGGAGAATCTTGACCAACATCATATCAAAGACAATCCAATTGATGAAGATTTACACCATTAGGAAAAACCTTGGAATCAACAATTAGAGAGCTTATTTCAAATAGACTTATTACCCTACTGGAAGCAAGATTGGAATGATGTTGATTATTGCAACTTTCATAAAAATAAAGGCCATAAAACAAATGGTTGTATGCAATTAAAATATCAGATACAAGATTTGATTGACAACAAGAAGGTATTTGTCAGACCTCAAACAAACAACGATCATAGTGTGTTTACAAATCCTTTACCCAATTATGAAAAGGGAGAGTCTTCTTCAAACAATAAAGGAAAAAGTGTAAACTATATTTATGAAAACACCATTCTTTGCATTTTTGAGGTTGAGAAAATAGTGTCATCAATAATCAAATGGATAACATTAGCATCAATGACACCATATCCCTAAATGTGATCCCAAGCATAAACACATTCGACAACCAAATCAATGTCATAAAAATTAGGGAAACACAAGACTATCAACCGATCAATGTAATGACAAGGGGACAATCCAAAGTGATGCCGAAAGGAGTTTCATCTAAAACCACTACTCCCCCTTCAAATCAATACAACATAGTAGATCAACTACAAAAGATACCAGCATAGATATCCATACTGGAACTCCTTAAAATTTCACCATCACATAAGAAGGTTTTAGAATAGGCTCTTGTGGACACAATGGTACCCAATAATCTAGATGTCTATTGATTTCAAGCTATGGTGGGACATCTAACCACGTCTCATTGTATGTCATTTTCCAAACAAGATGATGTATCACTAAATCATCCACACAATGTGGTCCTTCATATATAATTTTTAATCCATAAACACCATGTCAAGCATGTCTTAATAGATGGTGGAGCTGGATTAAATATTTGTACTTTAAAATTGATTCATTCACTAGGTTATTCTGACAACGCCATAGATGCAAGAAGAAAGATCACAATAAAATCCTATGATGAAGAAGAAAGATCTTCCAAAGGGTTGATTGTGTTGCCAATTCAAGTGGGACCAATTGTCAAGAATGTAGTTTTCCAAGTTTTAGAAAAGGAAATAACTTATAATATACTCTTGGGACATCCATGGATTCATGAAATGTAGGAAGTGCCTTTGACCTATCATTAGTGTTTAAAGTTTCTAGTCAATCGAGAGGAAGTCACCATATCAGCTGATTACAATAATCCCCATACTTGTAACATGCTTAAATCAACTCAAGACAATTTGGTACCCCATAACAGAGAAGCAAACATGTCTAGTTCATCCAGTGGTGAAAAGCAACCAAATTTTATATCCAAATGGGTTGAGAAAAAGGATCAGTTAAAGGAAACAATTTTTTTTTACCCCACTTCATCAAGCAATGAAGCTCAATTGGATTCTCTATCACAAAAATTCAAAAACAAGATCCAGTTAAAAGACAAGGGCATGGGAGAATATTCCCTTGAACAATCTTTATGTCTTTCACAATTATTGCCATCTCCAGGAACATATGGACAGCCATCAACATTGACACAACCATCATCAACACCTACCACAACTTTAAATGATAGATTTTTGAAGGTGGGTACTCTAGAAGAAGAATATGAAGACAAGGCCATTCTCAATTGGCTCTATAAAGATGAGGATTCCTCAACATCAGAAAATATCAGCATCAAAACATATCTGTATGGAAAAGGAAAGGCTATCTTAGAAAAAATGGGATATGAAGGACAAGGACCTATAGGAAAAAGGAAAGAAGGCATTGTAGAACCCATTCAACCTCTCACACTATAGACAAAAGACAAAACATGACTGGGTTATACAGGAGAAACAAAAGAAGAAAACACTCATAGAGTTGTAGAAAGAATCC
This sequence comes from Sequoia sempervirens, assembly GCA_007258455.2. Classification (NCBI taxonomy): domain Eukaryota; kingdom Viridiplantae; phylum Streptophyta; class Pinopsida; order Cupressales; family Cupressaceae; genus Sequoia; species Sequoia sempervirens. The sequence continues at coordinate 1,622 of VDFB02198936.1, read as the reverse complement.
TTCAAATATGAGATAGTTCTGAGTCAAATTCTAATGAATATGAGTGGGACTGTTTATCATAAACATCATGAAAGTATAGAAAAATTGATGTTATAAAAGAGTATGCACCTAAATGTGAGGAGGGACAAAGCTCAGGCACTAGACCCCTTGTATTTGGATCACAAAATATCGATGACTCAAGCAAGGATGAACACATATCAAGTGAGATATATGACTTGGAGGAGAATACTATCATAGACCTTGACATTACGACTGAAAATTTTGACAACATTGCTATTAGAACCTTTACTGCGATTGACCTTACCCAGTCCGATGACTTCTTACCATTAATGCATCATGAACTTATAGACTAGGAACCTATCATTATTCCTATCTTTGAGAATGATGATGCTATAGTAAATTTCCTTTGTTGTGATGAAACTGACACAAGTGAAAATCATAAATCTCATAACGGTGCTCCAAGTCAGGAAGGTGTCAAATATTTCATTTGCAAAATTGAAAACAAGAGCAATAGGTCTAATGGTGAAAACCATTCAATGGCAACATTAGATCTTGAAAAATTAAAACTAAAGAATGTATCTGATGGTGAAAACCTCTTTAAGGCACAGAAGGATGGAATATTTGACACCCTTCCAGAACATTTCCATGAAATATCATTAATGCTAGTGGAACCTACACAGTCAGTCAATATTGGCATAATAGAAAAGACAAAAATGCTACATCTGGTAGCATCAATGACAGAACAAGAAAAGTTGGAATTCGTCAAGTTCTTTGAAGAGCGACATATCAAATTTGCTTGGTCTTACTTTGATATGCCAAGGCCAGACCCAGATCTTCTAATGCAACATCTATCTTTACCATTCGGAATCAAACGAGTCAAACAAAAACTAAGGAAAATACATCCCCACATTGCATTGATGGTAAAAGTTGAGCTAAAAAATTTGTTGGATGTAGGGTTCATCAGATCCATCAATTATGCTAAGTGGATTTCAAATATTGTACTTGTATCTAAACCAAACAATAGTACCAGAATATGCATGAATTTCAAATATCTAAATAAGGCATGTCCAAAGGATGATTTTCCTTTACCAAACATTGACATTATTATCAATTTAACAAAAGGACAGGTCATGTTGTCACTTATGGATGGCTTCTCAGGGTATAACCAAATCAAGGTAGAACCCAAAGATTAGGAGAAGACATCATTCACATGTCCATGGGGCACATTCTATTGGAACGTCATGCCCTTTGGGTTGAAAAATGTAGGTGCAACATATCATCATGCAATGACTACTATTTTCCATGACATGATAAATACTTTTATGGAAGATTACGTTGATGATATATTAGCAAAATCATACACCAAGGAAGGAAATCTAGAGATTATGGGCAAAATATTTACAAGATTGGAAAAATTCAATGTCAGATTAAATCCAAAGAAGTGTGTGTTTTGGGTTACATCGACAAAGCTCCTTGGATACATAGTTTCAAAAAAAGTTATAGAAGTGGATCTGGCTAAAGTCAAAGCAATAATGGAAATGCCACTACCTAGGAATATCAGTCAGCTACAGTCTCTATAGGGTAGGTTACAATCAATTAGGAGATTTATCTCCCAATTGGCA
>VDFB02198935.1:0-11260 GCA_007258455.2 Sequoia sempervirens | reverse complement strand
GGAATATGGATGGGAGGGACTAGAGTGTCTAGTTCCATGAAAGGTGATAGTCCCACTAGATATGGATGTCATTGCATGGACAATGTCAAATGTCATTATGCTCACAGATGTTGGTAAGGGATGACATGAAAGAGAGATGGAGTAGGTAGATAATGGATTATGATGTGGATTATGGAGGAAAAATAATACCATGGGATGTGATCATGAAAGATATAGAACCGAGCATGGGAACCTATGGAAGACAGAACGAGGGAGGCTTGAGGCAAAAAGCAATGGACCACAGTAGACAGGAGATAGCCAAGAAGGCGAGGAGACGAGGTATGGAACTTGTTGAAATGAAGGAACCGTTAATCCAATGGTCAACACCATGGCAAACGCTGAACTTTGACGTGGATGGGAACAACGGGAGATGCCTCTCTAGGAGGCGAATGAAGGCCTGAAACCCACAGACCCAGCATTTGACCTTTATCTTGCCTGTGGCCTGAGAACCTGAGACTTTGAAAATGCACGAGAATGTAAGTATGAATAATGAGATTTTAAGATGGACACTTACTTGACTTGGATTTCATTAGGTACCCAAACCATTTTTTTTTAGACTTTTCTTTTGGAGGAATGGGCTTATATAGCTTTGTAGATGTACTTGGCTTTGATATTTTTCAATTGTATGCTAAGGCATTAGGACCTTTAGAATTTTTGACTTTATGTGTAGAGGCATCCAAATTTTTATTTTGAAATCCCTTGGGTTTAGTGGAATGAGTGGAAGCTTTATGTTTAGAAAATGTATGCATTGATTGGTCATGATTAAGATGTTTAGAGGATTTATGGGTAGATGGATAAGAGTATTGGATGGTAGGAATATTAGGTGTTGGGAGTAATGGTGGTAAAGTGGATGGAAGGATATTAGGAGTTGGAAGCAATGGTGGCAAAGTGGATGGTGGAAGGTGTATGGTCACATGCTTTTGACATTTGTAGGATGATGGAGGAGAGATGGAAACATATGTTTTAGGGATATAATAGGCTTTATGATGGAAAGTGGACTTAGGAGGCATGGAGGAAGTACCAACATCTTGAGATTGGTGTCCATGGGGTGTATATCCAAGGTAATCAGAGCATGGAGGGAATTTGACATGGATGGGCTCCAAAATACCCTATTCATGAAGGTCTAAACCTTTACTTTGGTGGTTCATGTTTTGGAGTATGCAATGGACAACAAGACTAGGTGTAGGTGGAACACTACACATGAGTTCCTTATTGGATGGAGAAAATGAAGCAAGGGAAGATAATGGTTGTTGTTGTTCTAAGGAGGAACATTCATGAATGAGGGTGGAAAGACCAATAGGATATGATGGAGGAATTGCAATGGGGTCCATAGTGGGTGATGGAGGATCATTAGGATCTTGATTAGCATTGTGTTCACTTATATTCAAGGTATTTGTTTGATCTTCTATGTATGCTTGGGAGGAATATGTCTCATCAAGGGAAGTAGATGTTGATAGATCATGGATAGGGATAGGTAGGGGGTGGATAGGAGCAATGGAGGTTTCTTTCTCATAGATAGGTGAAGTGATAGGCTCTTGACCATGGAATGCATAAAGTTGGCTAAGAGGATCATCATGGCCTTCTTGATCATAGGTAAGATCATAGAGGGGAGCTTGATCATAAATAGGACCAAGTATGTTATGAGTGGGATCATTAGAAGGGCCTAGATCTTTATTAGAATGAGAAGTTAATGTATCTTCATGCTTAGGATAATGCTCTTGACATAACTCTTGTCTTGCTTGAATGGAAGTGGAAGGGGATGACTCTTGAATGGCTCAAGGTTCTAAAATGGATAGGCAACATGGAGACATGATGGAGGTTGACTGGGACTAATGGGGAGACTTTGAATTAGTCAAGGTTGTGATGATATGGTTGGCTTTGAAGGACTTCAAGGGATTTTGTGTGACCCTTTGTATTAACCATATATGTGTTGGTCGCGATATGATGCATAAATCGATTCCTTATCAGAGTCTTGGATCACATCCTATAGTAGGGTAAGGTGCTAATAGGTTTGATTTCATTGGATGTAAGAATTTCAAAAATTCAGCATGAATGCCTCTGGAGAGACGCTAACTTCCTAATACGCTTTCGTAGGTCGTATTAAGGTTAAGAGAAGTCAACTCCACTTCTAAGAAGCTGCTGCATCTAGGTAATTCTCAATGAAGGGTGACTAACTTAAGGGTTATTCTTCTAGCCAATGATTTGTATACAATGGTAGATGGAAGGAATAAATGAAATCAAATCCTGAAGAATAGCAATCTTATAATCTAAATCCTAAAAATGCTTAATTAACAGAGATAAAGAAACTGAATGAATTCAAATGATGAAATTGCAGAGACCAGTTCCTTGTTGGGTATGCAGAGTCAAATGAGATCAAAATGAGCAACACTTCTCTAGAGAAAACTCAAATTATCTTGCATATATTATGTTTATAACTTGTATAAACATGCAAGACTGTGACTACTAAGCTCTACTTCAACAATCTGAATGAATCTCTCTGATTACTGTGATCAACTAAAAGGATTTAATCTTTGCTTGAAAGAACCAATCAATTAACCACACAGATACAACAAATGTGCATTGATGAATTGAATAAAAACTTGTTACATCAATTTAAACAACCAGAAAGAATCCATCTTGGAGACAGCTTAGCAACACTTTCATTAAATTCAACAGATAATTGACACCAAAAATATGCAGCAACATCAATTGACTTTCATAAGTACCTCCAACTTGAAAACATGCATCATAGTCTCTGATCTGATAAATCTATTGTACTGTATCCATCAGAATTTCCTAATCTAAATCAAATATCTAATAGTTGATGATCATTTTACAATTACAAAATGCCCATTTATACCCCAGCATGAGAAAATAAAACATATTGAAATATCATGTTGGCCCTCCATAGAATTTAGGCTCCAAACAGGTTGGCCTGCAACGGTTATATGAATTCACATGTCGGCCACAAGATTTGTATTTATGTTATTCATCAATAAGACAGTCGGCGAGACATATTGCTAGCTATGTCGAAGGCAATTCAATCGCTTAACCATCCCGTGTTTCTTTGTTCCGTGTATTATTCATCTTGACTCTGTGATGTCGGTGAGACATCTCACAGAGAATCTCAAAATGTTATCGATAGCCTTCGTAATCAAACCTGCCATTGGGACATAAGAATATCTCATACTGACGTGCTCCTTTCGCTTTATTCACAGTCACCGTAACCTTCAGATATCAGGAAGAACAAATACAAATAGCACTTCGTTATACCGAAAATACTCCATAATGTTATTTCCCAGTCGCCGAGACAAGGAAATTCTTACGCCGACAAGGATCCTAATGTTTTCCATCGGCAAGACCGAAGGTCACTCGCCGAGACCTCTTACTGATATCTCCATCTCTCACCGAGCTGCCCCATGTATGTCGCAATAACTTCCAAGTATCGGTGAGACATCTTGTAGATTATTTTGTGTCATACTGAAACACCTGAGCTCACACCTGTTCGTCAAGAGAATTCCAACCCTTCGCCGAAAGAAAACCATTTGGTATTGTCAGCAAGACCCGACGGGCTCGCCAAGACTTATATCGATATTGTAACTCTTGTCAAAAAGCTCATCCATCGTAATAGTCGGCAAGACAAGGAAGTTTCGCCATGACGTGATACCAATAACTATGATTCTGGCCGAAGTAGATCCATACGAGAAAATCGGTAAGACAAAGAAAGTTCGCTAAAACCCTTCATCAACGGTATGACCTATGCCGATATATGTATCCTCCTATCATCAAAGCCACATGAAAGCTATGCCGATAACTGCCAGTAAGTAAACTCCAATCATCGTGACACAGAGAAAACGTCTTGCTAATAGGAAACACAGATGTTTTATCAGAAAAACGGATCGGGGAGACCCTGATATTGTCATGCCGATAAGCCTGTAGCAAACAAATGTTAGCAAAATGCATGACTCGATGGATTCAAAGGGGCTATATGGAAAAATATGGGCAGAAAGTGTTTAGGATGGAACTTATTTGGAAAATTATGAATGGAGAACATGTGAAAATATTCAAAAATTTATAGTTCTAATAGTGGCTCTGTTTGGGGATGAATGATAGTAAGATCATTACAAGGATCCAAAATCTTTGGGTGAGCAGACCAGACACAAAAAGATGAACTAGAGAGTAGCAAAGGAAATAGAAAGAATGGCAATGGAAATGAATGGAAAATGAATGCAAGATGGAGATGGATGAAAACCTAAACTACTGTGCATGGAAAATAATTTTAAAGAGGATAAGCAAGAGTTTTCCATGCACTGGCAACATTTAATCCTCTATGTTGCTCAAGAGAAAAAATGCTTCAAGAATTTCCCATGAACAAGCAATTCCTGATCTTCACCAGCCATATTCTGTAGATAATATGACTCTTCACCCTTCTTTCCAATGACAACAAAAGGTCCCAGCCACAAAGCTTCAAATTTACCCTGCTTTCCCTTCTCCTAACATCTTGCATTCCACATCAACACCAAGTCACTCTCCTCAAATTTTCTATCATCTATCTTCTTGTCAAATAGATACTTCATCTATGTCTATAACTTTATATTTTGGTTTTGGGCAACTCTCCTTATTTCATCAAGTTTAGCTAGTTGCTCCATTCTTTCTTCCATGGGTTTAGGAACATCCAAATCTTCCTGAAGAACAAACCTGTAGACTGGCAACAAATTTTGCAAAGGCATCCTGGCTTGCATTCCATATACCAGCTCAAATGGGGATTTTCCAATTGCTTTCTTCATAGTAATCCTATCAGCCCATACTACCAGCCTCAATTTTGAATCCCAAGCCTTCTTGTTTTGTCCTAACATTCTCCTTATGATTTTCAAAAGACTTTTATTGCTAGACTCTGCTTGTCCATTAGCTTGTGGATGATAAGGGGCTGCATAAGAAATAGTAATGCCATATGTGTCACAAAAGCTTTTGAACTCATTAGACCTGAAACACATCCCATTGTCTGTGATTAATCTCAATGGTGTACCAAATCTGGTGATAATGTTGTCCATCAAAAAATTATTCACCACCTTACTTGTGGCTTGCTTGGTTGGGATTGCCTCCACCCACTTTGTAAAATAATCAGTGGCAACTAGTATCCATCTATGTCCTCCACTTGACTTCTCTTGTATCTCTCCAATGAAATCAATTCCTGATTGATGAAAAGGGGCATCAACTTGCAAAGGTCAAAGTGGCAAAGCACCCTAATACATCAATTTTCCAAAAAAAAATTGGCAAGCTTCACATTTTCTTACATGTGTAAAAGAGTCATTAAAGACCTTTGGCCAATAATCACCCAACCACGAGAATTTTGTGTCGCGGTTGTCTTTCTTTGAATAATTTCCTCACAAACTCCTTTATGCATTTACTTAAAACATGCTGGCACATGACTCATCCAGACATAATAACAATATGCCATCTATGTTTCTCCAAAACAGATCTCCATCCATGAAAACATAATTTGATGCTTGCAACTTTAAAGTTCTCTTTTGGTTGTCACTCAATCCCTCTAGACACTTCGTGAACTTAAGGTAATGCATGATATCAGTATACCAAGGAGTGTGCTCAATGCTTGCAACTGCAATCCCTTCATCTACATTACAAACCTGATTTGCTTCAATATTTGATTCTGCCATCAACCTAGCTAAGCCTTGACCTCTTACTAATTTGGTAATTTGTATCTCCATGTCAAATTCTTGGATCTTATTAATCCATTTGCATCTTTTTCCTGTTACTTTAGACTGTGTCAGAATATCTTTGACAGCTGCATGAGGGACATAAGCAATCACCTTTGCTCCAACAAGATATGAATACGAGATACTTGTGGCCTTCATAAATGCAAATGCCTACTTTTCCATTATATCATACTTCAATTGAGACCCCTTCAATGATTTACTAAAGAAAGACACCGGTTGCTCATGGCCATCATCATTTTTTTGTAACATCACAGCAACAATAGTATGCATTGAGGCAGATGAAAAAATTTGAAAAGACTTTGTAAAATCTGGAGATTTAAGAATAGGAGCCTCTTTGATAGCCTTTTGATGGAGCATACAAAGCATCTAAAGATTAAGCTGATCCTAGTCAATTTTGTCCTGCAACTTGACATATGGGCTTAATAATCTCAGCAAAATTAGAAACAAATCTCCTAACAAAATTAATTTGTCCAAAGAACGATTGTATAGCCTTGACAGTTTTTGGAACAGGAATTTTATCAATAGCTTCAACCCTCTCAGGATCTATTATAACTCCCTCTTTTGAAACAATATGTCCTAAGAGTTTACCCTCTGTGACTACAAAATGACATTTCTTAGGATTTAAATTGATACCATACTCTAGGGCTTTAATAAATACCTTTTCCAGATGTTGGACATGATCTTCAGCCTTTTTTGAATAAGCAGTCAGGTCATCTTGGTACACTACCATGATAACATTAATCAAATCAGCAAATGCTACATCCATGGCTCGTTGAAAAGAATTCGGCTCCACGGCATTGGGTGAGACCAAATGGCATTCTTATGTATACATATGCTCCCCAAGGAGTTGTGAATGTTGTTTTGTATTGCTTAGATTCCTTGACTTTAACCTGATTGTATCCAGAAAACCCATCCATCATGGATAGCAATTCACACACTGTCACCTTATGCAATATAACCTCCATATTGGGTAAAGGATAATTATCTTTGAGAGATACCATATTTAAATTCCTGAAGTCCACACCTAATCTGATATCACCATTCTTCTTTCTCACAAGAACAAATTGCAGAGTTGAGTGCCTAATTGGTTTGATAATCCCTCCATCTCTAAGCTTTGTCAACTCTTCTTGCATTTTAGGCTCCAGTGTTGGATTTATGGGTCTTTGCTTTTATCTGAAAGGTTTGGCGTCTGGCTTCAATGGTATTTCATGGTGAAACAAATCTTTCTTGTATGCTTTTAGATCTTCATAAGACCAAGCAAAGACATGCTTATACTTTCTCAACAACTCTATCAACATTCTTCTAATTGTAGGGCTTATCTTCTTTCCTATATACACCTTTCTTGGTGCTATTTCAGTCCCCAAATTAACTTCTTCAATATCTTCTCTTCTAACTGGTGTCTGCTTCATGAGAGACCGATCATTTCCATCATACAACCACTCCAATGCCACTAAGCCCTTAGGAAGCTTTTTTTTTTTGAGCTGCAAGATCTCCCTTCCAAACATTGTTCGATTCCCATCCACTTCCTCAACAAAAGCATTGAAGTCAATGAATTTCTTGGGCTTCATATTGATCTATACAATTGAGGAATTTCAAAAGGTGATGTCGTCATTGAAGACACCTTGATGATTATAAATGTTATTAGGAACAGAGGCCTTGTTTTGAGCTCAATCTATGATACCCCAGCCAATGTAATATCATCTCTTTTGAGTGCCACATTTGCTAAGAAATCAACCATTATATTCTTTGATCTATCAATCCACTCAATTGAAAATGCATCAAACAATTCAATTGTGTCTCATACAACATTCCTATATTGCTTTAATCTTTTGTGCTTTGCTGCATACTTGGATTTAATTTGTGAAACAACCAACTCTAATGTCGCCCAAAGCGATAGCGGTTTAATCTTGTGTTTCACAGCTATGTTCAAACCTTTCAATAAAGCTTCATACTCTGCCACATTGTTTGTACATTCAAATGCCAACAAGAATGAATATTTAAAAGTAGTACCTTTAGGGGAAACAAAAACAATCCCAACGCCATTACCTTTTTGGCTGCATGCTCCATCAAAATACATCTTCCATACTTTATTGTAGCTTTGTGCCACATGCTTTTCAATTGGATCACTATTGGTTAATTCTGGTTGAACTGGTTCAATCTTAAAATTTCCAAGATCAATATCACAAAAACAATTGATCTGATCTTGAGGCACATAGTCAACAAGTTGGTTCATTCTTGGCTCCCTATACAATTGACCTCGACCATTCCGATTGTAGCATAAAGCCGAGATCAGGCGTTTCCACTAGCAATTTGCTATCCACTTGTGAGAAGCATCCCAAAGGCTGAGGAGGAGTATCAATCACTGTTATATCTATATTATAAGCCACCTGTGGATAAGTATCCAGCTTGACTTCAACTCCTCTCATAATGCCTACCATAGGAACAAGTCTGTTATCCATTGCATAACACTTGCCTTCACATGTATCAACCCACATGCCAAGCTACTTCATTACTCCTACTAGCATAATGTTTATAGCTGCACCAAAATCTATCATGCAATTTCTCAGCAGTTTGTTATTTATGAGTAATGTAGTGAAAAAAGGATCCACTTGAGGGGGAGTTGATAATACATCACTCAAGCAGACTTCTGAATTATTTGTCTTTTCCTACCTATTGACTTCTTCAGAATTCATATGTTTTTCATTCCCATTTGTAATCAATTGAACAACATTATCTCTGTATTCCTTAATTTTCATCAATTCAAGTAGTGGAATAGACATTTTTACCTGGGATAATGCCTGTGTGAAGTCAAAAGAGGAGCTCTCCATCTTAACAGTCTTTTTCAGTTCTGATGTTTCTCCCTTGTTCTCTTCTTTTTCTTTTTTACTAGGCTGATCAGACTTTTGCATCTCCTTGTGTAATTCTTCAACTTTCTGCTTTTGGACAAGCTTCTCTCCATTTTTACCAGGCTATTTATTTTCTGGCTTTTTCATAAGTTCTTGTGTTGCTTTCTGATCCTTCATAAAAATTCCCCCAGGAATGCCTTCCATCTCATTCACTTTTATGTTTCTCAACCAATATTTACTCCTCGCTTCCTCAACTGTTGCAATAGTTATTCTCTCCATTTCATCTTCAGTGAGTCTCCACACACTACATGGAGCAGGCGCCTCAACAGAATGTGGCTCTATGTAATTTTCCTCAGAATCAGAAAAGACCTGTTGTTCAACCATATGGACATTATATTTTATATTTGAAACATCATATTCGTAACCTTCATCCTCTAAAGATGAGTATCCTTCCTCAGCATGGTAAAAAGTATTTGAAGTCAAATACACCTTGTGATCTTGTCCATTATTTTCCATCAACATTCCCTGTCCTTGCATCCTTTGAAGTACAACACAATAGTCTAGAGAATGTGGTTTATCACAAGCTTCACAGAAGTAATTATTACTCACCATGTAAGTTCCCTTCTTGCTCAATGGATCAGGAGTCTCCTTATTTCTTGGCCCCTGTTGTTATAGGTTTCCCATCCTTCCAGTCTGTGTTATAAGGAATATCATGCAACCTCGACCTTTCATTCTTGTATGTATTCTCCTATCTGTATTGATAATTGTTGCTTTGCTGAGGAGCCTTAGGGTTGTCTCTTTTACTGATTATACCACCAAACTTCCTATTGTTTTCAATTGTCAATGCTATCTTCGAGCTTCAACCCGGATCTCTTGAAATATGTTCTCAACTCCTTACCCTATTTGGGATCAAATGCGCCAAATAAACCTCAAGCTATAGAATCACAGAGAGCGCCGATCTAGGAGAGTACCTTAATAGTCGCAATTTGTTAATTTTCGATTGAAATCATAGGCGGAGTCATTTTGATTTTTGGATTAAGCATCAGTTCATGAAGAGCTACATCTAGTGCATTTAGATTCCCATATTGTTCTAAGAATCGATCTTGAAATACTTGAAGAGAATTGATTGAGAATGCAGGCAAGCTGTTGAACCAATCCCTAGCATCTTCAAGAAGTGGCATCATAAACAACTTCATGTGTAAATCTTCATATGGCACATCTATGTCTTGGATGGAAATGTTGAAACTCTTTACATGCTCTTCAGCAGTGATAACATTACTTCCTGTGAATTTGGGCACCATACCCCTCCAACTGCCATCCATAGGGTAAGGGTATAACTAAAAACTTGTTAAATCAAATTGTCTGATCATGGTTGTATGCTGGTGAGGGGGAGGAATAGGTGGGCACTGATGCTAGTGCATATGATTATTGTACTGTGCATTATATTGTGGAATAAAAGCCTGACCAAGAGGTGGATGCATACTTGTATGCTGTGTGGGACTATGAGGTGGATGATTTGGTTGCTTATAGTGATTCCCAGTCTGATGGTTCTGAGAATTCGATTGATTAGATGGCCCTGCACCATGACTACCCTGCTTATGAGGTGGTACATACATTGGGGGGCAATCAGCTGTCTGATCAGTAACTTGTACTTTCTATAATTTTGATTCTTTTATTACTTGTATCATCTAGGCCCTTTCTTGTTCTTTTCTTTCCTTTTCTTGGGATTCAAACAGTGCCTTGATTTCTTCAAAACTCAAAGATTCATAATCTTCTTGAGGAGATGCATGATCAATAGGTTCATTTTGATCACCCTGCATTTCTAGATCATATTCCTTCCTCTTTCTAGCTTCAAATTCAACCTGTTTCTGAGGATCGAGAGAAGGGAAAGGATTTCTTTAATCTTCTGGGGTACAGGGCTCTGCACTTGAATCATCTCTCCATGTATCATAGCAATTATATGTTTCACAATGTGCTCTTGGTGCTTTTCCTTTGTCCATTATGCACATGTCCTCATTGATCCTCTTTCCTTTATCAACTCTGTCATCTTTGTGTGTCCACTTACTGCTGCCAGCAGGAGCTCCAGTATGACCTCCCCTATACTGAGATCTTCTTCCATTCATGATGAACAACTGCAAAATTTCTATCAAAGTCACCACTCACTTTTGTCAAAAAATGAGAAAATGCTCAATGCTTCTTATTCCCAGCGGAGTCTGTATATAGTTCATGACTCTATGAAAGGCCTTGATTCTGAATGTGTTCCCCAGCAGAGTCACCAATTTGTTAGCTCTCAAAAACGCAGGCTGAATGCCTCAAGAGGCTGCCAATCTCCTGATACGTTTCAGGGTAACAGACAAGGTTAAGAGAACTCAACCTTCTACTCTTTAGGTATTGCCAAACCTAGGCAGGTGTACCTTTCTGAATGAAGCAGACTTAACTTATGGTTATCTTTCTTGCATAATGATTTATCCACAATGGCAGATGGAAGTGAACAAATGAAATCAAAACTAACAGCAATAGCAATCTTATAATCTAAATCCTAAAAATGCTTAATTAACAGAGATAAAGAAACTGAATGAATTCAAATGATGAAATTGCAGAGACCAGTTCCTTGTTGGGTATGCAGAGTCAAATGAGATC
>VDFB02198934.1:0-46206 GCA_007258455.2 Sequoia sempervirens | reverse complement strand
TGAATAAACTATTAACTAATGTTTTTACCATTTGAAAAACAAAGTTTAATGGTCATTACATTATATTTATTTTAATAATTATAGCAAATTTTTTTATTTTAATTAAAGCCCAATTATTTGGCATTCTCATAGTACAAATGCACCTCATGGTTGAGGTCAAAGCTGTGAAGATCAAGTCTCTTATAGAAATCATAATATTAGAAATAGGGTTGCAGTCACCTAGGGAGAGTGACCTAAAGTACCCGGTTACGTTTCAATAGTTGTGATAGTAGTTGTTTATAAAATGCCCAATATTTTTATCAATATTGGACCAATAGTTGTGACTTTAAAGTTGTTAGTGTTGATGATGACTACCCATAATTAAACAAAATGCATTCCTTTGATCTAAAAAGTAACCAATCATGTGATTCCACATCAGCGCTCAATAAAACATGCTGTGAATGTACAAGTATTGGTCTCGCTTTTTTTTTTGTCCTTTTTGGATACCTTGACAAAAAACATGCTGATGTCGCATCATATTTGATGATGTCGCCCTGAAACCTTAGTTATAAGCAGGGGACTTGCCAAGTAAGCTGCTATAAAAAAATTGGGAATGATTTGAAATTGCCATTTAGAATTTTGATAGATACAAAATTAGGGTGCTCAACTACTGGATCCTCTCCCCTATTATAAGTTGCTTCCACACCGGAGAAATAAGAAGACAAGGCAATCGAAGCACGCTGCATACATACAGAAATGTTATTCGTTTCAGCCGAATGGGATGACCGGCTGAGCAAGCAAGAAAAAAAATAAAATTCTTTGTAGTTATGACTAACCAAGATAATTGAAAATAGTTTTTATATGTGTAGAAACTGTCATACATGATTTCTCTCTGTTTGCGCATAGTGAAATGAATACGTGTGCGTTGATTTCACTAGCAGCAGCCTTAATAGTTTGCCCTTGTCTTAGGAATCAGCACAGTGCATGCTGCAAATAAGCGGTTTGCATTAAAACTGACCTTGCATCCGTCTTATGGCTAATTTGAATCGAGGACTTGTGTGTGTTTGATCAAGGTTGCCTGACATAGAAATCCTGTTCAATTGGTTCATTCACCAACTACAAAAGAAATTTACATGTTCGAGTAACTTAAGGTATCCTACCTTTGAAGGAACTAATAAGACCTCTGAAAGTTGCCTTGCCTGACGTGTGGTAAGTAAAAATTCTTTCCTTTGACGTCAGGAAATGGTGATATAGTCACAGGTTTCTCTGACTTTCTGTTCACAAAGAATCACTCGTAGGGTCTCACAATTTTTGACTGGTAACAACATATAATTTTGGCAGTGAATAGGGTCTCACAAATTTTTGGACCCTTGATGCCAAACTTTAGGTGTTCTTCTGTGCATTTGATAGGTAATAGTTAGATTTACAAGAGGACTAGGCTATGAGTGTGGTCCTCTCCACGAGGTAGAATTTTTTTCTACATTCTAGTCAAAGGTAGATAAGTAGTTGGATTAGGGGTTGGTCAAGATCATTTGGAGATAGGAAGCATTGATATCATAATAGGATAAAGGTTGAGGTCAACATATGTGCAAAATAAGACAATTTGAGCTATAAGGCACTTTATAGATGATAAGACAAAAGTAAGAGTAAAATGAAGGGTAAACAGGAAGGTATGCAATTTATCCCTTCATTATAATATTAGAATACATATGGGTTTGCCAAGTTAATTTATGGTACTTGCATGCATCTTGAGATTATGACAAACATGGAGCTTATGGAATAAGTTGTAGTTTATAATTTGTTATCCAAATGTATAATATTTAATTTAAAAATAATTTTGACCTTTCAAATATTATATTAGAAATTATATTTGCATTCTTATAATATGTAAAAGGAACATGAGAATAAGTTTTATTGGGTTTGGGCTTTCATTGTTATAGCTGTATTAGAGAGGGGTTATTTTTATAAGAAATTTAAATATGGTTAACCATTCTCTAAATATATTGAATATGATAGTACATAAGTACCTACAACATTCAATTCATAGTATTGTAATGGTCAAATTGCACACCCTTACAAGTTCATGTTTAGTTTTTGTCTATTTTGAGATAAGTCCTTACTACAATTACACATCAACAAATGGTAAAATCTTATACAAAGTTGGGCTTATTCTTATATCCTTCACATAGCCCCACATTTGCTCGCTCCAATGCATTTGATCTTATCTCATTTATTTTGACATGCATTCCCATACACATGATATATATTACATCTTCCATGTCTTGAAAATCATTCACCACATCGATATCATATCTCCCTTATCCTAGGTTGATCCTATGAGTGTAGGATTGATCTTATGTTTGAGGATCTAATACTAAAAATTCTAAAATTTAAATTCAAATTTGGCCAAATCCTACCAATTTTATTCCTACCACAAGATGATGGTAAATATTTCACATGGTTGTCGCTATGTACTTGTATTTCAAGACATTTGATTATATTAATTTTAATTTTAGAATCATTCAACTTCCTAGAGCATTCAAAGAGAATTTATTAGAGGAACACTTTGATTGGTGTACTAAAAAGGATGACATTTACTTTAGAATCATCATCAAGGACATTTGCATGCTTTCTTTTTATCTACCAATCTTTAGCAATCTAAAGTATTTTTAAATACCACCAATTCTTAACAGCCAAAAAGAAACAGATAATTAGACAAACAAAAAATAAAAATGTACAACTAATAGATTCAAATCCATAGACTACAAAATAGATCCATGCATTTGATTCAGACAATCTAAATTTGTGAATTCAACCTAAAAAGGAACATATTTCTGCTTAAAATTTGAGATTAAAGGTAAATCCTGATTATCTACCTTTCTGTATTAGAACATCAGATTTCAGCAACTACAGTAGAATTATCTTCCTCCATCATCCTTAGAACGAAGTGCAGTAATATCCTCAAATTTATTTTTTCTAAATTAACATTTATTGTGCAATTATCACTCCTCAATTATTATATATTAATCTAATTTAATTTATGCTTAAATATATGCATTCCATTCGATCAACTAGATTAAGCTTGACAAAAAGTTCTCCCTTACAAGTGTTTATTTGCACTTTTTATCATTATACTCTTCTGGTTTTTAATCTATTTTCTAAATTAGTTAAACTTTCTTATCTCTTTAGACATGAAGTATAACCTATTCAATGGCATACTTTTATCAGGAAATGCCATACTGATGTCTTTAAGCTTAAATCAGGAGGTTCTTCGTAGATGTAACATGAGAATGGTGCTTTTCGATAATAAAACTACATTGGCAACAAAGAAGGAAAATCAGAGAAGTGAATTAATGAAGCAAATCGACAGTATAACAGCTGAAAATGAAGGTCGACCTTATTCCAATGAGTTGTTCCATGAAGCTCAGGTGTGTATTAACATCTGACATACTCCAACAACATAGTTGGAATGATTACATCGTGTAGCCCTCCGCATTCGCTCATTTGTTTTGTTTCTTCAGGCAAGACCAGAGACGAATCTCACTCAACAGGCGAGAACTGATTCAAGTAGAGGAAATTCCAAAGAAGAATTGAAAAATGCGAATGCAGAACAACTCAAACGATTACATGATATGGTAATGTATTTCACTCTATGCTTTGAATTGACCTTCAATTTTTTTTTTTTTCCAACTGGTCCTGTAATATATGGCAAAAATGTAATTCCTGAATGGTTTAAACTTTTTGCCTTTGCATGCCTGGTTCTTACTACACGTACTTGTTTTATGTTTTATGTTTATTCTTAAGTATTTGGTATCATAGATTTAAATTTCATGATATGTGGATATGTAAATTTTACATATGAATTAAGAGTACGATAGAATTGGAAACAAGATTACCATTGTGAAATTCTCAGAGTTTCCTTGGCCACCCTCCACACAAAACGAAAAAAGGTCAGTGGTTAGTAATTGACAGCGCAATTTAATTGGCATTTTCAATTTCTGAAAAATGGTAAATTTTATGATTCATAACCCTTCATAACCTTTTTTTTTCAAAAAAATCAATCTATATCTACACTTCCACTATCAAAAATATATTTAATTAAATGTAAGGAATTATTTATAGTACAAAATATAAATCGTACATAATAGTTAAAGTAGAACAAATCATACAAAATAGAGAGACACTAGTATACTTTGAAAATTTCTCAAAGAAAAATTTAAATATTTATTTTATTAAAATTAATTTATTATTAACAACAAAAGAGTTACAATACAATATTAGGCTTTGAGTTTCAACATCGAGATCTTTATTGGTAATCATGGAAATTTTTTTACATGATGTGATCTTTTCTAGAAATAAGAAACTATTGTTGTGATCTCTAGAAGAGTAATATAAGAATAGATGAGAGCCACATATTTCTTTGTTTTTCATCCTATAGTATTAATAAAGTTATCAGTAGTTGTATTGTGGCTACCTTAACTCTTAATTAAGTTATATGATAATTATAGTCTTATATATATATATATATATATATATTTAGGTAATCTTTTGTGTTATAATTAGATATCTAAGTCAATTTAGGTGACATCCAAGGAATAAGTAGGGTATATATAAGAGATTGTGTTTATTTTATTATCATCATATTGCAATTTGTGTTCTTTTGGAGACTTTTGGAGGTTCACCTCTTATAAAAGGTTGATTATTCTCAATTATTATATATTTTTTCATGCAAATTTTCATTACAAGTCATATGAGAGCATGACCTTAGCATTATAAAGGTAAGAAACAAGAAATTGATTAAAAAATGAGGTCATTTTAAGGGAGGTGCATTATTTTTGGTTTTGTTAGTTTTTTCCAATTTTCAAAGGGTTTTTTTGGCAATATTATAGCGATGATAGTATAAATTTAAGGTAATTTTAATAATAATTAAAGGAGTTTAAATTTAAAGTTCCCCAAAAAATTCTCCTAGGACTACAAATATGAGTCTTTTTCTCCTAAATTTTTGAGGGTGGAACTAGGGTGCATTGCTCCACTTACAGTCTTTTGGAGGAACTTGAAATTATTTTTAAAAAGTTACCACAAAATTAGGGTTTTCAAAAAATTCATGCTCAAGATTTCAATTCATTTTTTTTAGATTATTTCAAAAAAGAAAAAGATGTAAGCCTTGGTAAGTTATAGAAAAAATCTCAATTGATTCAATTTATTTATTTTATTTCTTGCAAAATTATTTTTCCTATCATGGTAGGGCCTACAATAAGAGGGAAAAGAATCTTGTGATGTATAAAATCTCAAGAAAATAAGGACTTGGTTATTGAGGAGATTGGTCTCATAAAAAAATAAATCTATAAGGTAACAAATTAGGGGAGAAACCAATATGATTAAGGAATAAATTTTTCCAAACTTGGATGCAAAGATATATGAGAAGATAGAAGATCCCATGATAATGATTGGAAAAATAACTTCTGGCCAAGGATTTAGAGATTTTGAACATATGAAAATACATAACAAGACTTGGGAAGGAAATGAGTCTCTTAAGAGGAATGATACCTTTAGGTTTGAATAAAATAGAGATAGATCATCAATTGAAATTAATTCTATGGCTAGGCATTTCAAACCTTAGATTGCTACAAGAAAGTTTGATGGTAATAATCCAAACAACCAGCTTTGCAAAGTGGAGTGATTCTTATGTATTCATCATGTTCTATGCTATTTTTTTTAATGAAATATTTATTTTTGAAACCTAAAATAATCATTTGGTATAACTAGCTGTGTGAAGAGAAGAAAAGAAGGTATGTGCTGTCACATGGTTTATTTTCCAAGAGAAGCTCACTACACATTATGGTGACAATCTTATGGATAACTATTTAAATAAGATTACCAAATTAAATCAAATAGGTATGGTCAAAGATTTTATTCATCAATTATAAAATTTGTCTAAAAAGGATGGAGGATTTTGTAGAGAAAATCTTTAAGGAATTATTTATATGAGGATTAAAGGACCACACAAAATATTAGGTATGATTTTTTTTTCAAGTTATATATCCCAATAAATGATTATTGCAAGATAGGAATAATATTTTTTTCTAATAAAAAGGAGGAATTCCTTACAAAGGGAGATTGGAAGGTTGCTATATCATTATTTCCTCAAACCTATGATATTGACACCTCAAAAAATTAAAGACAAAAGGAAAAATGGTTATGTTTAATTTCTAATGGAAAATACAATAGAGGACATAAATATGTTGAAAATAAATTATTCTACATTGAGAGCACCTATTAGGAAAAAATAGATGAAGAAGAGTCTGTAGTAATGGTAGAATAATTACGAGATGTCGAATCAACTATCTCTTGTCATGCACCATTAGATGGTAGCAACCCACGCAATTTCAAGGTAATGGGTTTCATGAAACAATAGAAGGAAATAATATTTATTGACTCAAAGAGTATAAATATCTTCATAAAATAGATTTGAAAGATAATTAAATTATTTTTTCTACCTAACCCTATAATTCTAGGATATGATTGTAAATAATGGTATAGTTAGTTGTTTAGAGAAATACCATAATATTTATCTCATGAAGAGAAACTACATAGTACATTATCCTATTTTTTATATACCTATGCCTAGATAAAACATTATTTTAGGAGTAAAAGGTCACTACTTTGAGAACAATAAAGATGAAATTCTAGGATCTACTAATGTATTTGTACTTGGAGGATAATAAATTTGAGATGAAAGGATTGTGTGTAAAGAATCCATAGAATATAATATTTCACCAAATGTAAAAAAAATCCTAAACACATCAGGAAAAATGAAATGAGATAAACAATTTGTTTCCTCTAGTAATATATGTTAATCAAGTAATCTAGAAATTAACATGATTAATTTATATAAATAAGTTTTCTGTCTTAAATAATGCAAATCTATGCTATGAATATCAATAGGATAACATTAAATCTAAATGTTTAGATATGAAAAGAGGATTTTATGAATATCTAATAGTTTTTTTGTTATCACATTTGAGACTATAAGATCTAATAGACTAACAAATGAATCACTTTATTTTGGATCAAACCTGGGCCCATAATTTTGACACAATTTTGTGGTTCTAACCTTTATTTATGTCATTAAAATTTGCACTTCTTGACATTCTATATATTTCATCATTCATATTTGAAAATGGTGGTGCCTATAAGCATGAAAAAATTTCTATGCTATGGATTGGAAGGAAACTTGCTTCCCTCATGCATATAAGAATCACTTCATAATATTGAATATATGCCAATAATAAATGGAAATTCAAATGTCTATCCTTATGATCTATATGATAATGGGATACTCTTAGGTGTTCAATTGAGAAAATGATATGATACTCTTATTGATTATGGTTTATCTTTAATGAATAAGGGATTTATCCTATTATATAACATCCTAAGATTTTTTTTTAATATTTTAAACTTGAGTTGGGATAATTAGTAATTATAGTTAGTGTTTTTTGGGTTCATGAGTAATTTTGATTTTTAAAAATTGGGACCAATCTTATATATATATGGTTATGAACCAAGTTTTTGATGGCATTGATGGTTTTGAACCATAGTAAGAAACAATAGATATAGCTATTGGAACTAGAATATTAAAAAGGACTCAAAATTAAATAAAATATATGTTAAATACCAAAACTTATACATAAATATAATTTTGAAAAATTAAATTATTATATAAAACACAAAAGATCAAAGTATGTCCCAAAATTAATATAAAAAATAATTAAAGATACACTTTCCACACTTACAAGTACACAATATTCTATGAAGAATTAGTATTTCTTCAAAATAATGATTATACAATCATAAGTCCTAAAATGTTTATATAATTTATGATTTAATATATATGACATTTATTACTTTCCTTTCATTAATAAAAAATCCACATTATTTAACTAATGTTTTCGGATGGATGTAAATAGATCTATTAATGTGCATCACTCCATTCAAAATCAAATGATACACATGTTTGAGAATCACATGTATATCCATCTTTGTTGAAATACTTAGATGGAATGTCAAATTAGCCAATCATTGTTTTCTATACTTTGATATTTTTTCTCAAAATATAATTGAAATTAATTAATTTCAATCTTATATGTCTTTAATATTTTGGAGAAAAAAATTTAAAATATTTTAGAAGTGATGAGTGAATATTTATTAAATTTATAAATAAAATAATATTTGAAAGATAAATATTTTTTATAGGTGAAAGACTACCCAATTTTTAACATGTTTATCATTTACTTTGCTTAAATACTAAATAACTTTCTTTCTTTGTGATGTCTTACAGTGTATATTTATATAAGATTTATAGCAAACAAGAGATTTTACAATTTATTTTGCTATCTTTGAATCAAAACATGTTTTTAATTGAAATGAAATTTAAATATTTCGTAGAAAAATTCACCACCAACAATTCACGGTTGATAAATCATCGTTATGACAAATTCATCTTATGGAAAATTTACCATCAACAATTCATATCATATTGTTGGTGGTGAATTTTCCACGAAATGAATTAGTTCACCACTAACAATTCACTGCTAATAAATCATCACCATGACAAATTCATCTCCAACAATTGATCGCTAACAATTCTTTGCCATAACAAATTAATCTCATGAAAAATTTACCATCAACAATTCATACCATATTGTTGGTGGTGAATTTTCTACGAAATAAATTTGTCATGACAATAAATTGTTGAAGATGAATTTATACACAGAAATTATTGACGTGAATTTGCCACACCATTTCCAGCCCTAATTTAATAAGTTCTCTTATCACTAGAATGTATTTATTGAAAAATTAGATGATCAAATCATTCGAATTTTCTATCGTTAACATATTTTCGTTACTCTGCGTAATCAGATGGAAGAGAAGATGCAAACGGCAATAAAAACATTGGAAGAGAAGCTGATTGCTGAGCAGAATGCCCGGAAACAAGCAGAGGAAAGAATTCGATTGGGACAACAACGATTAGATGAAGGAATCCGCAGTCTTCCAAGGATGACTACACAATCAGATGGGCTAATCTATGGCTTTTCTGTGGAGCCCAATAGAATCAAAATAACATTACCCTGCTCTATTCTATGACCAAATCTGAAAAAAAAAAATCGTATCTACAACAGAAATCAACATGAATGAAGATTATGGTTGTGGCTGGCTACCTATTCTGAATTTTGTTGTCATCTGCTTTTGAACTCTCTGTTCAGTTATCGAATTGTAATTTTATTATTTGATCTTGAAAGGATAATGAATCAAGTTTCATATAATTAGTGTTTTCAACGAGAATATTTGTTAAATATTTGACCATGTAGATGCATATTATGACACTGTATTTCATGGCATTATATCTTCATAATTATCTCTTCGTGTTAGGGTTTTAGGGCTTCATTTTTTATTCTGAGGTCGGCAAAAAGACATTAAAAAAAGTTCGAAACTTTGCTATATATTAAACTAGCACTTGCACCAGAAGGGGTGCAAGGGTTACGCTGATAGAAATTATATGCACTCAATATATAGTCATAATGGAAAGTGAACTCAATAGACTGAACCATGGTTGCCATACAACAATGCTAATGCACATAAATGGAAGTGATTTCACTACACATAAATGAAATTTCGCCACAAAGCAAAAAGAAGATTTTCATGAGTTTTCAAAGGATTTTAAATAGAAGCACACTTAGTAATAGCAATATGTTAGTCATACGACAAATGACTGCCATTTACAAATTTGGTCACATTTAGCCACATACAATTCTCAAGTGTGTAATCAACCTCCATAAGCTTGTGCACCATGTTCCTATAATACAAACATTTATTATAATCCTATTTATAATTAGCTTTTTCCCCTGCATTTTTGAAGATATTGTTCGTATTCTCTATTTCTAAACTTTTGAGTGTCTTGGGAATGATTTGATTCGCCCATGGCACAATTTCCCTTTAGATGGATAGCTATATATATCAAAGAGGAAGTGATTGTATTTCTTTCATTGCAAATTGTAATGCCCCTGTTAAATAAAAATATTTGTTGCAAGTTCAAGTTTGTTTCTAGTCATGTGGCGAGGAATATTTCAACTACCTAGTAGTTGTTTTTCCGGTGTGAGAACCGAAGAACCATTCCTTAATTTAAAAAGAAAACAATAGATTATTTTAAAAAATTAAACAAGGAAAAGAGGAAGCCTGCAAATTACAGAAGCTACAGGAAACTTACTAAGCAGGGGACTTATAAAAGGATCCCCATTACCCCCAACCTTTACCACTGAGTGGGGTGAGAGAGTGAATGTAAGCTAGCTAACCCACCTCTATGACTACTTTCAACCCTAACTAAAAATAGCCATAGACAAAACCACAGTACCAATGCCTCCATTTAACAGATAAAAACACGATTGTTTTAGAATGAAATTAAAAAAAAAAATCCATCCATATAGAAATTCCAAAAAAACATACTGATGTGACTTACTTCAAGATTTTACACATTTTGTGTCGTGTTGTCAACAAGCCTATTTAAAAAAAATGGACAGAGTTTGTAGGAAGAATATTACAAAACCCTACACAAAGCAAAAATATCTAAGACAAAGCAAAATCAAACAAAAATATCTAAGACAAACCAAAATCAATCTCCCTATATTTGGTTCTACCACCACATGGCAGCCTTTTGAACCGATAAAAAAATTATTTTATTCTTGTTTTTGGATTAATTATCAGATAATTAACAATAAATCTTTTAATATTATCAAATTAAAATCTCGGGTAATTGGTATGCTTTAATTGAATGTGGGAAGAGAATCTTGATTTTCTCTCTACTTGTAATTGTTATAAAAAATCTATGCTATTTAATTAGAAAATGGGGTTACACTGTAAGAGCATCTTTGATCATATAATAATACTCACATAATAATATTTTATGAAGAAATGTTTTTCAATTGAATTATTTTAATAGTCTATAAGATAATTGTTTGCATAAAGACATTCCACTTTGTGAAATTGTATTCATGTAAATTTATACTTCATTTAAAAAATTACAACTCAAAAGTGTAATACAAATCTATTAAAAATAGACACTAAGATATCTTTTAACGTGTCATCACCTCATCAATTGTATTCAATTAATTGAACCACAACTCTTTGATTAAAAAAATATCTTTTTAATAAAATATCATTTTTCTCCTTAAGCTCTTTGCTTTCATGAGGCACCTCATCAATTGTCAACTCTTTGATTAAAAAAATATCTATTTAATAAAATATGTTTTTTTTCCTTAAACTCTTTGCTTTCATCAATCACCTCGTCAATTGTATTCAATTAATTGAACCACAAATCTTTGATTAAAACATTTTTCTCCTTAAGTTCTTTGCTTTCATCCTCATGATGGATCAAGCGTGTGATCTGAAACATTGATGTAAAAATTCTCACACAATCAAATTCAGAAATCATTGAAAAAGAATATTATTATTATTTTAAAAAGTGAGAAATCAGTGAATGCTAAATGTTCCTGTTTTCTTGGTGGCTGGCAGTCCACAGGGACGGCTCCCTAAATTCAATTCCATTGAACAATTACAGATTTGACTGTCTCTTCTTATTTAACACATATCGCTAAAACTAATTGCATTGAAAAACATTCAACTGAGAGTGTAAAAGAAGTTAATTGCAGTGAAAACTTTAACATTCAACTGAGAGAGTGTTAAAGACCTTAAATTGCACTGAAAACTTTAACATTCAATTGAGAGAGTGTAAAAGAAGTTGTGACATCATGCATTAGCAAATGCAAATTATCTAGTTTTTGTGCTGAATGGGCAAAGGACTGAAGTAGATTTATCTCAGATCCACCCAGCAACTACTCTGCTTTCTTATATTCGATATCATACTCACTACAAAGCAGCCAAACTTGGCTGTGGAGAAGGTACGCCTTATCATACACAAAATCTAATTTAAATTGTATATCCTATAGCTTGTTTTGCTTTACATAAACATTTATGTTTGTCTTGTTTATTGTTTTTCTAGAGAAAATGGTTTTAAGGATGTATTTTTAGACATACCCACTCGAGAACACTTTTCTTCAATATTAAAAGATTTGTAAGAAATCTAAATTCAATTTTATATACTATGTAATGTGCATAAATAAGATTCCTATGGTAGGATAAAAAATATATATATACATAAATAAGATCCAATGATATTTAAGAATGGCTTGCAACAAACTTCATATTTTAACAAGTGAAAACTTAAGAATGACAGCTAAAACCCAACTAAGTTTTGGACAATTTGTTTTATCTAGTATTTAGAAAGCCTTAAGAGACTCGTAGACAATCATATAAGTTTTGATGAATTTATTTTAGAAGTAGAAATAGATATGAACAAGCATCTAAATTAGTAGATACTAAATACCCTTTGACAGGTTTTACAGACCAATTTGGGCTGAAGTCGTCTATAGTTTTCAGGGGGATGTAGAGCTTGTGTTGTGCATTTATCGAAATACAACACTAATACAAAGGAGACAGATGAATTTTCAGTAAGTTCGAGCTTGACACTATTGGGATCTATAGATGGTTGTTCCATCACAACTTCTGAAGGGCTTGGAAATTGCAGGGATGGACATCATGCTATCCACAAAAGGGTTGCAGGTTTTCATGCATCATAGTGTGGGTACTGCACTCCAGGATGGTGTATGTCTCTTTATAATGCTCTTCGTCAGGCTGAATCCAAATGAAACCGTGATCATAAACATGGCTTTTCAAAAAATTTGGTTTTGGAAGTTGAGAAAGCCATTGCAGGGAATGTATGCAGGTGTACTGGCTACCGACCCATCTCTGATGTTTGTAAAAGTTTTGCAGGGGATGTTGATTTAGAAGACTTGGGTCTCAACATCTTTTGGAAAAAAATGAAATTTCTGACCCAAATAAGTTGCCTGAATACAATCCAACTGGACTTTCTACAGATTCCAAATTCTGTAGACAAAGATGTGAAGATTCTAGAACACCCACATCCACCTTGAATGAGATTTTGGGGGCTCTGGAAAAAGCTGTTGAGGAAAATGTTGAACCCAAGCTGGTAGTAGGTAACACAAGTACTAGAATCTACAATAACATAGAACCTAAAGTTTTTGTTGATATCAGTAACATCTCAGAGCTACAGATTATTGCGAGACATGATTCTAGGATTGAACAAAATTCCCTGCTTCCCTTCACTACTCTGCTCGAATTTCCAACTACTCACATGATTAGTACTAAAATTAGTTTCATTGAGAGACAATGATTTTACATAGTCGGGAAATTTAGAATGGTAGTCAGTACTAAGAAAAATCCTATGTGAAGTCACCTTTTTAACTGGGTTGGCAGAAGATTTATTCAAGCTCACCATTAGCACTTGGGCAGCATCATGAGGGGCAAGGCACAAGCTTATTCTGGAAGGAAAATGCCCTTCTTTTGAAACTGTAGTTGTTTTCCCAAATGCCAATTGAATAACACTGCACCTGACATTATCAACGCTCATTTCAATTTCCACAGTCATTCAACACTACTGGCTTGTATTTGAGTTGAATGATTTCCTCCATCTGCTAGCGGGTCAAAGCATATTGAAACACTGCGTTGTCTGTATTGGGTAGCTGAAATTGCAAATGGGTATGGGAATTTTTCATGGCGAGAAGAGGAGCATACCCTGTGACTGCACAGTAACCGCTTGTGGAGCATGAATAGGTCATAGCATCGAACCTTTGCTGCTCCGAATTGATACAGATGAAGAAATTCTCTTCCAAGTCGGTTCCCATGGACACTAGAAAAGATTTCAGTGACTCTTTGGAGGCATAATTTTGTTTAGGCTGGAGCCCATCATGTTGAAATAAGAGAACCCACTTGAAAGGGGGATTCACAGACGCACAGCCAGAAGAATCTACAGAGGAACAAGAAATTGCAGAGCTCTTTACATGTCTATGGATCTACTCACAAAAGTGAACTTTCAGATGTATTAGTGTCCTTACAAAATAATGTGTTGCGGCCCTTGCTTGGAGCACGGTTGAGGATCTCTTCCAGTAGACATGATATGAGAGGAAGCGTCTTCTTCTCCATTGATTCTTCGTTTCCCAGAGGGCAAGCATTTGAAACCCGCAAAGCGCAACCGCCACTCTCTGCAGGCCACTCACCGCCCAGAATAAAATAGAAGGTTACACACCATGCAGATTTGATATGATTTCGTGCAGATTTGATACAATATTGTACAACTGTGAGATTGAACGTGGAGCAGAAATTTGTAACCGAAAATGATTTCTGATGAGCAATTTAAGGGCGTGAGACTGTTTCAGGCGCGTGAGACAGGTTTTGCTGAAAGCTCATACCATATATAGCCTATCGGCTAAAAACTTCAAGCGGTGATGAAAGGCGGTGGGGTTGAACATATTTTGAACGCATTTAAAGTGAACATATCTGCTTTTCATTTATTGTGAGTAGATGGAAGCAACGACTGTAGGGGAGATCTGATTTCATCCACGGGAACCAATAACCAGCAAACCATTGACAGTTTAACGGCAACCGGGAGTTGTTTCATTGCGTGAGACATGTTTCAGGCTAAAAGCCCATCCATAATATAGCCTATCGGCTAATTATCTCATTAATTTTTTTGAAATGCGGAACCTAAAAAATGTAGGGTCATTAGTTATAAGTCGTTGCTTTGGGCAAAGGATTCTGATGCTTTCAATTATTCTTTTAAAGCAGTTTCAAGCATAAAAATTATGCTGTTTTCTAATTATTTGTTTTTTTTTAATATAAATTTTAATTTGTAATTTTTCTATTGATTTGTTGCATTTTCATGGTTAATTGTATGACTTTTTATTTTCTCACGCATCTGGAAGAAAAAAAAAAATCTCATTTACAAAAATTAGAAGCCATTTGCATTCAATGACGTGTAGAACCGTAGTAGGGTGTTCAATTGTATAAACATATACCACCATCATTTGTAAAATAGATATGAGGTTATTATTAATTTATTTTCAAATTTTAAGAGCATTGTTTCATGTTCAAACTTACATTTAAATATAGCAAATCAAAGTAATAATTAAATTAATTATTTATATTAATTCATTAGTTACAATTATAACAAATATTGTATACATTTGAAAAAAAATACATATTCTTCATTATTGACAATTCATTTTATCAAAATATAGAAATTAAATATATGTAAATTAAATGTATTACAATTTTTGCTTAAATTACAAGATTCATGATTTTTTCAATTATCTTCAAATTTAAATAAGAATTAATTGCAACTCAATTAAATTTAAATATTTAATTATATAACAAATATTTCATTCATTATGATTATTTCTTTAAATGATCAAAAATAATTTCTTTAAATTTAATTTTCTAATTAATTATAAAGAAGACAATTAAAATGGTGCTGTCGAATTTCTGCGCTTCTAGGGTTTCGGGTGCTACGGTCAATGCTGGCGACGGCAAGGTCTCCCATGGCGATGTTGATGTCTCTGTGCCTGTGCTCAAGCATAATGGTTTGATGGGGCACACAGGTGAACAGGAGCAAATGGCTGCGCCTCTATCTAGTCATGAGGGCATCAAAATGCAGGGTGTGGCTGGTGATGGCTCCCCTGTTTCGGCCAAAAACTCCTTTCGACCGACTGTGTCTTCCTTTGGATCAAGTGAGGGACTGTGCGACGGTGGTGTCCCCTATGCCTTTGGCTCCCTGGAAGATGGTTTGGTTGGGGGCGTTGCAGACCAGGCCCAGAATGGTCAAGGTTCTTCTTGTTCCACGTTTTCTTATGCTTTTGTTGATGCTTATACACGAAATATGAATGGTGGGGGCTGCCATCAATCCGTCGGTGCATCCCCTGGCACCTTTGTGCTTAACAAAAATAAATTTGCTATGGCTGGTCCTGAGCCTAAAACCCCCTTTCTAGACACGGTTAAAAATTCACTAGTGAACGCTGCACGGTCTGATGGTGTTCCTCAATTTTTACGCCCCCAATTCTGGATATGGCTCAGCAGACAAGTCTTTGCTCACGATGCACTCAGGTATGAACAATAGCAGGGAAATTCTATGCTCGGACATACCTCTGAAATTGGATTTTGATGACAGTCTTCTGAAAGAACTGGATGAAAATAAAGAACTTTTTTCTGATGCCAGTATCCATTAGACAGCTGGTCACCTGGATTTGGTTTAAAATTTTGGTTTTTAGTTTAATATTTGATTTTTTAGTTTTGGGTTTGAGAGTGGCATTGGAATAAGTAGATAGTGTTTTAAATCGTCTATTTTGATCATGGCTGAATAAGACAGTTGTAATCTATTATTCTTGGGGTTGAGAACCTTCTTTGTCGTCTCACCTAGTGCGGGTTAGGGCAATTTCTTGCATCATAATATAACTAATCTCTTACCTATCAAAAAAAATTCTAATTAAGTTAAATTTTTATCCCAAAATTTATAATATTTAGTTATTATCATGGAATTAAATATGTTAAACTATTTATCTAATTATATAAAAAAAATAAAATTAAATGTCTATATTGAAGTACTTTAAGGAATTGCTAAATATAAGTCTATAATAAATGAATAGGGGTTTGCCTAAGTCAAACCCCCTCGTAGGTAATTAAACCAAATGATGAAATAGTGAAATTGAAGCATGAAATGATGAAATGTTGATACCTTGGAAGTTGTCTTGGAATATAAATTTGCAAACTAACATGAAGTGTCCATGAAGAATGTAGATCTTGATCTTGAATTAGATGTGGAACAATGTTTGCAAGTAGATATTTAATGCTACATCAACTATCTTAGCTCAACAACATGCATGAATGCATTATGCCTTTGACATGATGAAATGATCTTGAATTGCTGCATTAAACTCTTGATAATCTGCCTTAGAATTTATTTTTTTGAAATAATTTAATGCTTGAAAACTTTAGTTCTCTTGTAAACTTACTAGGAGAAACAATGTGAATTAACCCCATATTTATACTAAATCTAGAGATTAAGTCCGAAATTTAAATAATTCAAGCCGACCTCAGATTTAGGATTGAAAATCATTAAAATCCTACCATAATTAAATTCAAAAAGGGGTGTTCTATGTGAGGAAGAACCATTCGCCACTAAAGATGAATGGGTCTTAGAATAAGTTTATAGGACCTTGCTTCGGGGGTGGAAAGAACATCAAAAACCCACATCGAATATGCAAAGAAAGGAGGGTACTATGTGGAGAGGACCCATTTGCCACTAAAGGCGAATGGGTCCTAACACCATTTTCTAGGACTTTGATTTTTCCAAATTTAATGTCATGCAATTTGATTTATGGATGTCAGGATAGATCTCTTGGAAAAGGCAATTAAGAGGGCTTGAATTTGAATAAAAGGGGCCCATTAGGCTCAATTAATTAATAAAACCTAAGATAAATGTGAGAGTATACTACAACACTTTACAACACCTTAAATAAGGTACAATTTAAGTACATTTATTAAAAATGGTCCCTAGATTAATGTGAATGTGTATGACACATTACAACACTAAACCAAGGCATTATTAGGTTAATTCAATAACACTTATTTCCAAATTAAATGTGAAAAAGAGCTACTTTTTTCGACACTACACTATTTATTTAAAAGTTGTCTTTTTAACTAAAAACAAAAGATATTAAAACAATTATCCATCAAAATAAAAGTGTAATGATATTTAAATTAACAATACAATATTCGTTAATATAAAAATTTACCTTTATTTCTATTTAAAAATCTTAATTTATGACTTAAACTCATCAAATTAAATTTAATAAATTTAAATATTAATTATTTTATAATACATAATTCTTATCTTAAAAATAATATATATATATATTTAAAAAATATTACATGTAAAAAAAATTGTCAAATGAAAAAAAATATATATTTAAACTTTTTATTACTATCTAATATAATTATAACACAATTATCTGGATTATCTTAATCTATTTTAATTATTCATTTTTGAAACCAAAGGTTAAACAAATGACACAATTTTATGATTTCAACAAGCTCCCACTATAAATTAACTCATTTTAATTTAGATGACATTATATATAAGTCATGTTTGTAACTAATGATTAGGTTTTTTTTAACAAATTTTCCATTATTCCCAATTA
Source organism: Sequoia sempervirens (assembly GCA_007258455.2). Classification (NCBI taxonomy): domain Eukaryota; kingdom Viridiplantae; phylum Streptophyta; class Pinopsida; order Cupressales; family Cupressaceae; genus Sequoia; species Sequoia sempervirens. The sequence continues at coordinate 28,066 of VDFB02198934.1, read as the reverse complement.
GAGGCAAATTCGTAAAGATAAAATTTATAATATATGTGAAATATTTTAGTTAATGATTGATATATAAATTCATATTAAAATTATTCTCACACATAATATATTTTTTTCTTTTAGACAAAAGGCCAGAAGCTAATATATATTAATCACACATAATATTATCTTTTTTTTTTTTTGCTAGATAATAGGTGGTGCCACTATATTGATGATCAAAAAGGATTACAAAAGATGTTTAGGTAGGCCCAAATTTGTTATAGACCCACAAACCAAACCATAGCTATTAATTTCTGCTAGCTACTATTTACAACCAAGATAAGGGCTCATGATACAAAATGCCCCACATGACTCTACATAAACTGAAACTAACTGAGACTAATAGACACTGAGAAGCTCAGAATATGCGCTATACACCATATACGAAATCCCTACCCACCCCATACCAATGGGCACTTAATTCAAAATTGTTTTAGCTTATTGTGGCGGGCACCAGTTGTGGAGCTCTTTGAGGTTATGCCCTTTGAATGCCAAATTAGCCAAACCATCTACTTCCTGATTAGCCTCTCTGTAAACATGGTTGATAGTAAATTCCTCGTAGCAGTTTAGGATGTCGATTATTCTTTCCAAGGTGGTGTTGAGTTTCTAATTGGGCATGTAGCCCGATCTAACTGCATTGACGATGATAGTTGAGTTTCCTTCAATTTCAATTTTGTTTAGATTCATTTCTTTACAAAGAGCTAGTCTGCTAAGTAGTGCATTGAATTCTGCATAATTATTGGTATTAATCCCTAGAGAGAGTGCCCTTCTCCCTATAATGTGGCCTTCCAAGTTTCTAATGATGCTTCATGCACTCGAAGGGCTTGGGTTGCCCCTGGATGCTCCATCAAAGTTTAATTTGTACCATCCAACTTTGGGGAGGGGGGGTCCATTTGGCCTGTTCCCTTGATGGATTAGAATTTGCAAGGTCAATTCCAATAAAGGCCAAGACTCTCAAGCCTGGCCATGCCACCCTCATCTTACCATCCCAATCTAAAAACACTGCTTCCTTGTGGGGGGACATAGAGTATCTGTGGTTAACAACCTCTGTTATTGCTACTTCAACCTTGTTCTTAAAGGAGACCAGAGACATTTCCTTATCATTGAAGATCTCGTAGTTCCTTTCCTTCCATATTTACCAAATTAGCATGGAGGGACAAATTTTCCAAAGGCTCTTTAAAGATCCTGAATTAGCTCTCCTTAGCCAACATTGAAAAAGACTCAAAATATCATTTAGGAGGGCCGTTATCTAGCCCAGTTTGGCACACATCCATTGCCAACATTCCCTGGAAAATTGATTGCCTAAAAATATGTGATCTACTGATTCATTAGCCTCCTTGCATAAAACACACCTTGACGGACCCTCAAAACCCAACTTCCTAAACCTTTCCACAGTCAATATTTTCTTTTGTAAAGCAAAGGTGCCCGCTCTAGGCACATAAAGTCTATCCCAACATAGATCTATAGGGATCTCTATTTTGTCTAACACCTCTTCGCTTTCAATCCTAATGTAACCGTCTTTGGAATTATATTCCCCATTCTTAGATTTTTCCCAAATTAATCAATCCTCCCCCCTTTTTCAAAGTCTACCTATCTCTGAACAAGGAGGGAAGATAAGGCCTCTAGCTCATGGTTGGGAAAGGGAATATTATGCAAGTTCTTCCATTCCCAACTTCTGTCCCCATCATACTACATAAGTTTGATGTAATCTTTCATCTTGGTGCCCCAATGATCAGACAAACATTCTTTTGTGGTGTGGATGCTAATTAAGCTATCTATACTAGGGTGGCCACACCATGAGTCCTCATAAAATAAGGCTTTATCTCCCGTGTGAATATCCCAAGATAAAAAGTTGCATATGACTAGCCTATAGCTCAACATAAAGTTTCATACCTTCGACCCTTTCAGGGGATTACTTGTCCTAGATATACTCAAGCTACCATTTTCCTCTAGGTACTTTTCCTATAGGATCCTAGCCCACTTCAACTGGGGGAATCAAATCATTTTCCAAATCATTTTAGCCCAAAGAGCTATATTCTGCCACTTGATGTTTTTTAGCCCCACCCCACCTGAACCTTTTGGTTTGCTTATTTTTTCCAAATAAATGAGGGCTAATTTGTGTTTCTTTGAGAGCTCCTGCCAAAAAAACCTTTACATCTTCTAAATGAACACTTTATTTTCCCCTATAGGTAAAGCAAAAAAAGAAAGAAGATAGATGGGCAGAGAGGAGATAACCTCTCTAAGCAAGACAATCCTGCCCACCCAAGAAAGCCACCTACCTTTCCATGAGCTTAGACGTTTATCCATTTTGTCCTTTAAAGGGTCCCATAGTTTTGTATTCCTTAGCCCTTTTTCCAATGGGAGCCCCAAGTATGAGCAAGGTAAAGAGCCTTTTTTGAAGCCTAGCTCATTTAGGATACCAACCTCCTTCCTTAGAGGGGTGTTGATGAAGAAAACCTCTGACTTATTCTGATTCACTTCTTGCCCTGAGATTGCAACATAAAGAGCCAAAATATTCTTGAAGCTTCTGGCCTCCTTTTTTGAGCTACCCAACAGTATTGTGTCATCAACAAATTGTTGATGGGATACCCTTATATTCCTTGACACTCTAATCCTTTTGATATGACCTAAGGTTAAAGAGTGAGAGATGGTCCTTCCTAGGGATTTTGCCATTATGATATAAAAAAAGGGTGAAAGGGGATCTCCCTGCCTCAAACCTCTTGAAATTTCAAAGAAACCTTTTGGGGTACTATTTATTAGCACATAGACCCTTGGGGAGGCAATACATTCAAAGATTCAATTGGTAAACTGATTACTAAAGCCAAATACCAGCAAATTTTTACATAGAAACCTCCAATCCACTCTATTGTAAGCTTTCCTAATGTCAAGCTTGATTAGCATCCCAACTGTATTGTTCATTTGGAGTGAATGGATGAATTCTTGTGCATTAATAACACCATCTATTATCGATTTGCCAGGGACAAAACCTATTTTTTCCCTTGAAATGATAAGAGGGAGCACTTTTTATTCTATTTGCTAGAAATTTAGCCATTATCTTATATGTGGTATTACAAAGAGAAATTGGTCTAAAATACTCTAATTTGATGGCATTATCCTTCTTTGGAATGATGGCTAAAAAGACAGTGTTGTTTACCTCTTTCAAGAGCTTCCTCGAATTTATTGCTACCTCTAGAGCTTCCACTAGCTCCCTTCCCAGGAAGTGCTAGCACTTATGGAAAAACATGCCTAGGAAGCCATCAGGCCCTAGTGCTTTGTCCAGATGCAATTGGTTCAATGCTTCTTCAACTTCCTCTCGAGAAAATTTGGCAGTAAGCATATAGTTCAGATCTTGGGTGATAATTTGAGGAATATGAGGCAAAAGGTTTGTCTGTTCCAAATTATTGGAACCTACCTCCTTATTTAGCAGGCCCTCAAAGAATGAAACTATATTTTTCCTTATATCAGGGGGCTCCTCTAGAATTGTCCCATCCACTAGCTCAATTTTACTGATCTGATTCAAGTCTCTTTTCTGTTTAGTAATATTGTGAAAAAATTTGGTGTTTTTATCACCCAATTCTACCCAGAGCTCTCTAGATTTCTACCTCCAGAAACTTTCTTCCTTGGATAAGATATCCTCATATTCTTGCATCACTCGCTTCTCTTCCAATAATAGGACATCATTCATACCATTTCTGATTACCAAATCATTTAAAACTGATAGAGCCATCTCCACTTTGGATTTGGATTCAAAAATATTCTTGAAGGAAGCCTTATTCCATTCTAGTATTTTTCGCTTAATGTTTTTGAGTTTTTCCATGAAGTAGAAAAGCTTAGATCCTACAAATTATTCTTCCTTCCACCAAGCCTCTACCAAGGGTAAAATATTTTCATCTTTGAACCACATGGTTTCAAATTTGAAGGGAGAACCTCTGGGTTTGGAATCCAATAGCAATCTCAATTGAATGGGGAAGTGGTTTGATCCAGAGCAAGGTAAAATAGAGCCTTCCAAAGAAGCAGGAAATGAAGATAGGTACCCATAGAAGAAGAACCTATCCAATTTTTCTGCTATGTTACATAAACCTAATCTTCTATTATTCCAAGTAAAATTTCCATTTTTAAGCTCAATCTCTAGAAGTTGATTCCTGAAAACCCACTCTTCAAAATCCTTTTGAGATTGGCTTGGCCTTGCTATACCACATTTTTATCTTGACTATGTAGAATTGCGTTGAAATCCCCTTCAATGAAATCCCCTCCAACAATTAAATGATTTTCATGGAATGTTCCAATATCAGCATCCACTTCGTTTCCACAAAGCTCTTTTATTCATACAAGACACAGGGCCATAGGGCGGGTGCATGAAGTTGGGTTACAATTTTGTGGCCAACTCGAAAAAAATTGAAAATGACATAATGTGAGCATGTTATAAAGCACTCACGTTATTTCATTTTAAAAGAAAAAAAAGTGAAAGTGATTCATTTTCTATTGTCTATTTTTCTGCATTGCCTGCGGCCAAAAACCCTCATTTTCACGCTCGCGTTCTAGGAGGAGGCATTCTACAAATTCATCAACAACAGTTTATTTTTCTTTGCAAAGATGGCACCACGATGACGAAGAGGTGCAGGAGGTTTAAGTATTGTTTTCTATTTGTTTTGAATTTCTTAGTTTCAAGTTGATTTTGTTTGTTTTAGGTTAGATTTGATTGTTTTTTTAAAAATTTGTGGGAGATGAAAATGATCCTACAAATCCTCAAAATCCTCAACAAGAAGAATAGGAAATTGATCAACAACAAAATCCTCAAAAAAATCAACCTCCCCCACCAATCACTCAACACCCTCCTGGCACTCAACAAAATTTGAGGAGTGAAATTGAGAACAACAAAAAAAATTGAGGATCTTATCAGTAGGTTGAGTGATCCAAATACTTAAACCACAAAAAGAATGGCCCTAGCAAATTCAATGAAAGAGATGTTAAAAATTGTAGATTCAATAACCCAACAAATAACGGGATGGCAAGATAGGAGGCATGCAACTAGGGAATATTATGCAGATAAACTATCATATGAACAAGTAAAAGATTTAAAAATTACTAAAGGTGATTTGTGCTCTTTATTCACTGACCCTAGAACAAATCAAAATCTTAGCCTCAATGTGAAGAGGTTTCCTATTCATTGGTGCCACCACCAAGAGATTAGGAACCGTTTTTATGATAGGTGGTACTTGGTATTTGATTACCCACCGTTCAACAATTGTGAAGTCCCCCAATATTTTCTTAGGATACTATATAGTGAGTTCATATTGAACCAAATCCCAAATTATTTTGATATGAGGGAGTTCCAGGGGAGAGGTGGGGGATCGACTTAGGATAGGCTTGGTGCACAACCAGATCTTGCGCAGCAAGGGAGATGACCTCTCGCTAGGATGCCTCGTGAGCACATTGTTATGCCTGCCATTGCGAAGGAGAGTGCTGAAGTAGAGACATTGCAGGTGATCAACACTTTGAACCAGAGTGTCATCCATCATACTATCCCTTTTATACAACGCCATCCAGAGGATTCTTCGAGTGGTGGCCTTTGAACACATGTGTGTCAATCTTGCGGGGCGACTTGTTCATATGACCCCACCGACACTTAGGAGGCTGCTACATAGGATTCGTATGCTACTACGTAGGATCCGTATGTTGCTACGTAGGATCCGTATGCTGCTACACAGGATCTGTATGTTGCTACGGGGATGGAGAGGACAACTAACATTTTGCATCATGCATATGGCATTGATAGTCAGGTAAAAGTCAGTTCATGTTCATTGAATTTTATTTATTAAATTTTGATTTTGAAATGCAAGATTAACTAATTTAGTTTTATTATTTTAATAAAATTGCAGGGTCACAGTGTTGAGACTGGATACACTGGTCCTCCACCTACTTATTTCTACAGTACACCTATCAGTGGGGTATGTAACTAGTAAACAATTATAAATTTATTACATGTTAATAGCATTTTTTTACGAATGGTATTTTAATATGTGATTTTGGATGTTGAACATGCTAATATTGGAGGTTTCAAGCAAACACCTCCTAGTGCCAGTGGATTTACTCAAACGTACACAGAGGTAATAGAATAAAGATAACTTAACTAATGAATTCTACTTAAAATAGATTTGTGTAGTTCATATTCATATTATTGGTTACATTGCATTACACATCATTCAAACTCAAACCATTACTTCAAATTCCATAACTAATAACTAGATGTTGATAGATGACGAAATTTCAACTGTACAATATAGTTGTTTAGAAATTCAACATAAGAAGCACGGTGCAATTACTTCACATGGAAGCATGTGCTTGCAAAGGTGCACCATCACGAAAAACTATGGATCCTTGGAAAAAATCTATATGAAACCATAATAGTAAGCAATAACATAGATAAGGCAGTTAGTGATGCAGAGCATCATATCAAAACACTCAATCATCAGGGTAAATTTGATGTAGAGCATCCAACAAACACCATCAACATCATTTCTTCAAGGGATTTCAATCCCAAATAGAATCAGGAGAAGATCAAATATAATTTCATCAAAAATATACTTTTCATTCAACCAAAATCCACTCAAATTCTCTTAGCCATTCCATAGGCCATCATTCATCATTCCAATAATTAGTATTCCAATTGAATAATTCAAAGAAAAAACCATATTACAAAACTTTGACTTAATCAATTAGATTCACATCATTCTCAGCCACCATAAAAACAACATACACTTGATTATTGACACTTGAACAATTCATCCTTTCATTTATTCACCAATGAAACAAATCAACTAAACCATACCTCACTGTTATCAACCCATTATCAAACACTGTACTCACCATATATCGACTGCAGTAGTCTATTTATAGGTTAATCACCAATTTTCTCAAAAGGATTCATAATACTCACCCATCCAACCATCAAAGTCACCAAACCTCTCGTATACACCTTAACCAAATTTAGTAACATCAATCATATCATTAGTTTGATAGTAACCAAGCACTCAATATCATCCTTTCCATTGTTTAAACAAAAATCTTTGTTTTGATTAGACAATATCATATTCCTCTAGTAGGTCTGTCAACCATTGAATCGGGTAGTTACATTCCTATCTCAAAGCTTATTAAACAACTAAATGCACATTTAGAAACAATTTCTAGCACATCACAACATATCAAAGTTCTTAGACGTTTGACATAAAGAAAATCATCAGATTTCAGACTGTCCTCTGAAGAAAGGCCAGTAGATTAGGCCTGTTTTACAAAGGAGACCCCTTCAAAACCATTCCAAATCACTTAAAACCTTAAAAAAGTATTCAAGAATTTCTTATAACTCAATATTTCACCATTTATATGGATTTAAAACCATGAAAATATTCTGATCCAATAAACCCTCGTTTATAGGGTGTAAAAGCACAAATCAAGGAGGGTTTTGTGAAAAATACTCTTGCAAACCTCTATTTCTCTGGCCACCACCTGGAACATGATTTTTTATGTCTTCCAAGACCTTCTACATTGTTTCCAAGCCTCTGCAAGCTTTATTTATTCATGACCCATGACTGTAGCATCACTTTGTGTAGGAAAATCCTCTATTTTCCAGTGTAGCAGCAACTCCACCATGGTATTCTTGCTTTTCCCTGCACTTACAATCATAAAAACATGCAAAAAATCCTAACATTAACCTACTCCATCAATTTACTTGACCTACATTGGTGGAGTAGTGGAGAAAAACCCTATTGGACTCTCAAACTTGCTTCTAAAAGGACTCTACCGGGCATGGAAAACTGCCTTTTATTCTTTTGTTTCCTAAAACTAACCTTCCAACTCTTGAAATTGGAAACTAACTCCTCTTTACATGTATTCACACTATGATTTAAATTTTGGTGTTCCTAAATTACCAACACAAGAAAAAAAAACAATGGAGTAATGCTGCAAACTCATAAACAGGGAATTTTTATTTCAAAATCTAATTACAAGAACACAAACTTCTGCTTTTTCTTTCCTTTACATGCCTTTTAAAGATATTTCCTTTTCCATAACTGTCTTTCCATCGGTTGAAATTGCCCCTTTTAACCCTTAATATGCCTAATTTCCTTGTTTTTGTCAATTTAACAACTTTTAACAATATTACATTATTGCATTGTTTGCATTTTCCCACTTTGACCACCTAGAACTTACCCATAACCTTAAGGTGATCCCATAATAGTGGTTTACAATTTTTGGCCAAACTGGACACTGAAATTATTATTTTTAACTAAATCTTCACATTCGGGCACCTATAGCGGCTAAACTGTGAGGAATTTGAAGATGGTGCAAACTAGAGTCTCATCAAATTTTGTCTAGATTCTAAAAATATTTTTTCAAAATTTTTGGAATCAAATTGCACTTCTTTTTCCATCTCCCACGAAAATAGATTTTTTTCAGAAACAACATTTTTAAAAAGTGACACACACCGTATAACATAACTTTTTTTTCCATGAAGGATAAAATTCTAATTCTTTCAAATTTAGATTTGTAACTCTGATATATAGTGCTTCCACTTGGTTAGATAGTTTTTTATTGAATATTTTTCCTTAATCAAGTTTCAAAGTCAAACAAATTACAATTTAGACAGTATGGACGTATAATCGTGAACTTTTTTTATATGTCAAAATTTTTTATTTTTTTTTGTTGGATCAAGGACTTCAATATCTGGTGCACTCATATTTTTCAATTTTTTTTGATAATCTTCTATTTTTCCACATGTGAAGAACAAAGAAATTCATTTTCGATGAAAAACCTATGTTTAATAAAACTTAAAAAACAAATACATAACAAAACCAAAACATATTAAAATTATATTCATTGGATAGCTTGTTCCGAGGAATACCATAATCATTTGAAATAAATTTTAAATGAATTCATTTGATCCCCCAAAATCTAAATCAAAAGTGATTTTTTATCAGCATTTTGATAGGTGTAAAGGAGACGCATTTATAGGTATGGTTTAAAACTAGCGAGGTTCTATCCAAGGGGGTTTGATCTAAGGTGATTTGATCAAACCCTCTTCAATTGGAATCCTTAAAATGAAACTTTTTAAGGCTTAAATCATTATATTTTCTACAAATATGTGATTTCAACTAAAATTCGTTCCTCTCAGGAATTGTAAACCACTATTATGACAGTAAATACATTCAAATAAAACCTCATATGACCTTGAACATGCACTTTACATCATTTTTCCATGACCTTTTGTGATTGAATCAATACAAATTTGAACACTCATCCCTTTTGCAAAATTGAAAAGTATTTGATGACCTAGGTGCTCCTGCACCAACATATGACCAAATTGAATTAGGAGAAGATCAAATTGAATAAGCAACTAAAATTTCTTTCTCTTTTCATCAAAAATCACATTGTTTCATTTGTAAACCACAAGGAAACAACAAACCAACTCATTTCAATACTTCTTATCATCCTCAAGCTTCAAACATCTTATTTATCAACAAAAATGACTGATCCGTGCACAAGAAACCTAATTAGAGTCACTAAACAATCCACTCTTTCATCATTCACCAAGGCACCCTTCCACTCAATTTTCTTTAGCTAGGCAAAATAGTAAGCATGATAATCAGAAATATATAGTTTAATACTTGTACTCAAAATTTTGTTCATTATATCTCATACATTATAAGTCATGTGACGTGGATTGCTATTGTAAACTTTTTTGTGATTAAATAATTTGTTGTTTTATTTTCAAATGTTGTTTGTGGAAACACCTCCAAATGTTGCGAGGGAAATGGATATCAGTGTTTCATCCACTATACAATCCTTGATGGCTCTGATATGGGAGGTATGAGGCAAATTACTAAATTTCAATTTACATTTGTTGTTATAGATGTTAGTTCTAGTGGAAAATCAAACCATTATTGATTCGTAGTTTAATTCCTATTTGGATGTTTTATACAGGGCTTGAGCACGACTCAACATCGACGTGCAAATATTTCCATCGTGGAGAGTGATTGTGAGATGGCCGTAAGTGATTATTTTGTTAAATATATCATTTTATAATGTAATTTCTATATATTAATGTCTTTACTTCTTATTGTAACAGTTAAAACTTCACCAGGAGCTAAACTCTAGGAGGAGCAGCAGGAGCACTCCTCGAGCACAACAGAAATGAGTGACGGTCTTATCACCATCGAATCGTCAAACAAAGGGAAAGAATTTATTTCCAGAGCATGGAGAGAAATGAAATTTGATTCCAGAGCCCTTTGTTGTATGCCTAGACATGGCAATTTTGTACATATTTTGTATTGGATATATTTGACATTGTATGCCTATATGGAATTCTCGTAAGCCTATATGGCTATTTTGTAACTATATTTTATACTTATATTGACATATATTGATGTATGTGTACATGGCTATTTGGTTAATACAAATCTTTTTTATTGATATTTGGTGTCCATATTTGAACTGAGAATTTATGACACATCTGTAGAGAAATAGAGGAATACTACAAAATAAAACACATTAAACTTTTGTCCTCACTAACTTGATGTACTCTCCAAAATATCTCTTCTCTCATGCAAAGAGTTAGAACTGGTTGGCCATGCCTTTGCATCATTCAGGAAGTTTTTCTCTTTTTGACAATGTCAAAAGCATGGCTGCATACAGATTAGGCAAAAGAATTTTCCTTTTAGATTAGCAATGCATGGAAGTTTCAAAAAGTATCCTTGATATTACAAAAACATATGTGTTTATACCATAGTAGAAAAAATATTTTGGGGAAAAAATCGGCAAACCAAAAGTATAAGATTTTTTGAAAAAATCGGGAAAATGTCTAGAAAAAATCGGAAAAAAATTAGATTTAAAAAAAAGGTAAAAAAGTAGAATAAGAGATAAAACTTGTTTAAAAAAATTTAAAGGCATTTCCATAGCATAGAGATATAGAGAGCAAATAAAATAAAGAGTTTAACTAATAAATTGTAAAAATAGATTTTTGTAGTTTATATTCATATCTTGATTACATTGCATTGCACATCTTTCAAACTCAAAGCATTGCTTCACATTGCATAACTAATAACTAGATGCTGATAGATGACAAAATTTCAATTACAATATAGTTTTTACAAAGTCAACCTAAGCAGTTATGCAATTTACTTCACATTGCATAACTAATAACTAGGAGCAGCTTCTAATTGCATTTGCTTGTCATGGCATTCTATGAGACCATATTTCTTTGAGGCATTTTTCAAAGAGTTCACTAATTGTCTATACTACCACATTTTTGATATATGTCTACCAAAGCATTTTGTCAAATATCACTACCTTTTGTTACTATGGTCGAAAGCCTAAAACAAGTGCTTTTCAAAATGCTTATGGATGCTCGGAAAAAATCTATCAAAAGCATAATAGTATAATAAATATACAGGCAGCTGAACTCTCTTTGAAAAAAATGCTCCCCAAAGAATGAGGATGGAACGCCATGAAAATCAACAAGCTTTTGATTGAAACATGGTGATTCCATCACCATGAGATCCTCATTTCTTTGAGGCATTTTTCAAAGAGTTCACTCTTTGTCTATGCTAACACATTTTTCTTCATACATAGATCAAAGCATTTTATCAACAGTTCATTGCCTTGCTACTATGGCTAAAAAGTTTTCCAAGCCGGTGCCGAACAAGCTATGGATGCTTGGAAAAAAAATCTATCATAAAGATAATAGTAAGCAATATATTGTGACAAGGCAAATGAAATATTTGAAAAATGCCTCAAAAGAAAATGTGGTTCATAGGATGTTATGACAAGCAATATGGATTGTCATGGCATTCCATCACCATGAGACCACATTTCTTCGGGAGGCATTTTTCAAATCACCATTGCCTTTGTCTATGTGCTACCACATTTTTCACATGTTTACCAAAGCATTTTATCAAACAGTTCACCTCCTTGCTACTATGGCTAAAAGCCTAAAATAGGTGCTTCCAAACAAGCTATGGATGCTTGGAAAAAATCTATCAAAGCATAATAATAAGCAATAGCATAGACAAGGAAGCAAACTATTTGAATAAAAGCCTCAAAGAAATGTGGTCTCAATGGTGGTGGAATGCCATGACAATCCATAGCAATTTCTCTTGTTCATGGCATTCAAATATGCCATTCCATCACCATGAAAACCACATTTCTTTGAGGCATTTTTTTCAAACAGCTTCATTGCCTTGTCTATACTACATTTTCATACATGTCTACCAAAGCATTTTATCAAACAATCTTGAATTTTCTTGTCGCTATGAAGGCTAAAAGCCTAAAAATTACTTGAACAAGCTATGGATGCTGGAAAAATCTATCAAAGCATAATAGTAAGCAAATAAGCTATGGTCTCATGGTTTTTTTCACGCCAGTAACCGTAACTTGATTTTATCCTACATTTTTTTTGCAGTTATAAACACATTTTTTTTGGCAATTTTTCCGCTTTAAATGAGATCTCGTGTTTATGGTGGTTTTGTTGTTTATAAGGATGATACATGTGATAATTCTAACTCCTAATTCATGCTTCTAGGCTGTACAGATATATTTTGTTTTACATGTTTTTGTAACAACGAACCCAAAAGGAACTTAAACTCCCTCCAAATTTTGGCTAAACCTGAACCTGAACTCCAATTTAACCCGGAACTTAAAACCTCTTCCAACACTCTTAATTCTACCTGCACAAACTTAATTGACCACCAAATTATGTTGCCCCTTGACTTTACCCACGTTTACTCCCTCAAACCTCTCTTTTTCATTCAAAACCCCTATTTTCCCAACTAGGGCATGTCATGCCATAACATACTTTTGACCTCCCTTGTCCTTGTAGACCTTTTGAACACATCAAACTCCACAATCTCACCCTATTTCCAACCTATTCTAACTTATTTTCAAGCAATTTATTCTTTTCACCTCTTCTAGCCTTACTTTTAAGGGGCCTCAATTTTGAATTTTCAACAGGGGTAGCGTTAGTAATCTCTTCCAATGCCCTTACTAATGCTATTTTCTTATTCCTACTCTCTATCATAATTACATCAGACCCATATCACCAAGAAACAGCCTGAACAATAGGTGGAATGGCCTATTTCAACATACTACACTCAAACCCTTAAGTGATTGATCCGATTGAACGTAGCTCAGAGCGATTCCACGTGTTTGGGTGAGAAAGAGGACCATTCCTAGCATGAAAATTCCTATTCAGATGCATTGGAACAATTCGTTTGGTCACACGAGTTGCAGAATGAAAGTTGCACCACTTTGCAACTTTCCACTGCTTCCATTTGACACTTTTTCCATCAACTAAAATCTAGACACCACGGGAAAACCACTTTGAGATAGCAAAAAATGAGAGAGGTTATTGTAGAGGTACCCAACATGATCCCATGGGATTAGATGAGAAGTTTCTAAGCATCATGGTGTCTGAGTAACCTCATGCTGAAGTTTACAACCATTTTTCCCTTTAGACCCTTAAAGGATCGATCTAGTTGAACGTAGCTTAGAGTGATTCCGGGTGTTTGGGTGCGAAAGAGGATCATGCCTAGCATAAAAATGCCTATTAAGATGCATTGGAATAGTCCGTTTGGTCACACGAGTTGCAGAACGAAAGTTGCACCACTTTGCAACTTTCCACTGCTTCCATTTGACACTTTTTTTACCAACTAAAAACTGGACACCATGGGAAAACCAATCTAAGATAACGAAAACTGAGAGAGGTTATTGTAGAGGGTCCCAACATGATCCTATTAGATTAGATGAGAAGTTTCTAAGCATCACGGTGTCCAGGTAACCTCATGCTGAACTTTGCAGCCATTTTTCCCTTTAGACTCTTAAGGGATCGATCCGGTTGAACATAGCTCAGAGTGATTCCGCATGTTTGGGTGTGAAAGAGGACCATGCCTAGTGTAAACATGCCTATTCAGACACATTGGAACAGTCTGTTTGGTCACATGACTTGCAAAATGAAAGTTGCACCACCTTGCAACTTTCCACTGCTTCCATTTGACACTTTCTCCATCAACTAAAAACTACACAGGAAAACCACTACAAGATAATGAAAACCGAGAGAGGTTATTGTAAAGGGTCCCAACATGATCCCATTGGATGAGATAAGAAGTTTCTAAGCATCATGGTGTTCGAGTAACCTCATGCTGAAGTTTGCAGCCATTTTGCCCTTTGGACCCTTAAGGGATCGATCTGGTTGAACGTAGCTCGAAGCAATTCCGCGTGTTTGGGTGTGAAAGAGGACCATTCCTAGTGTAATCATGCCTATTCAAATGCGTTGGAATGGTCCGTTTGGTCACACGAGTTGCAGAATGAAAGTTACACCACTTTGCAACTTTCCACTGCTTCCATTTGACACTTTTTCCATCAACTAAAAATTGGACACCACAGAAAAACCACTCTGAGATAAAAAATCTTGAGAGAGGTTATTGTAGAGGGGCCCAACATGATCCCATGGGATCAAACGAGAAGTTTCTAAGCATCATGGTGTTCGAGTAACCTCATGTTGAAGTTTACAACCATTTTTCCCTTTGGACCCTTAAGGGATCGATTCGGTTGAACGTAGTTTGGAGCGATTCCGCGTGTTTGGGTGAGAAAGAGGACCATGCATAGCGTAAAAATTCCTATTCAGATGCGTTGGAACAGTCCGTTTGGTCATACGAGTTGCAGAATGAAAGTTGCACCACTTTGCAACTTTCTACTACTTCCATTTGACACTATTTCCAGCAGCTAAAAACTGGACACCACGGGAAAAAAACTTCAAGATAATGAAAAATGAGAGAGATTATTGTAGAGGGGCCCAACAAAATCCCATAGGATTAGACGAAAAGTTTCTAAGCATCACGGTGTCCGAGTAACCTCATGCTGAAGTTTGCAACCATTTTGCCCTTTGGACCCTTCAGGGATCGATCTAGTTGAACGTAGCTCAGATTGATTCTGCATGTTTGGGTGTGAAAGAGGACCATTCCTAGCATAAAAATGCCTATTCAGATGTGTTGGAACAGTCCAATTGGTCACACGAGTTGCAGAACGAAAGTTGCACCACCTTGCAACTTTCCACTGCTTCCATTTAACACTTTTTCCATCAACTGAAAACTAGACACCACGGGAAAACCACTCTGAGATAACGAAAACCGAGAGAGGTTATTGTAGAGGGGCCTAACGTGATCCCATGGGAATAGACAAGAAGTTTCTAAGTGTCACGGTGTCTGAGTAACTTCATGCTGAAGTTTGCAGCTATTTTTCCCTTTGGACCCTTAAGGGATCAATCTGATTGAACAAAGGGTCTATACTATAAACTTATCCAAACCTTACCAAATATTGGGATAGAAATTCTAAGGCGTCAAAACTTCAAAATCCACAATCAAATCTTAGCTATACCAGCATACAATGGGTAAACCACAAAACCCTTTATTGTAGCCTAAACGCTAGGGGTTTATTGAAAATGATACTTCCAAAGCTAACCACAACCTAAAAATTACTCAAACAAGTTTGTGATACCCTACACAAGCTCAAACAATCATAAAATAACATTGACCTACATAAAAAAACAATTTGACTCTTCAAAACCACCATTTTTCTTAAAGAAAACTCATTTTTACACACATGGGTTTCACACCCATCTCACTTTCAGACCTCCCCAACACTAACACATCATTCCCACACCTTAATAATGCTAGTGCAGATCCATTCCTCAAGTTACAAAGGCTAAAGAAAGAGGAATGGGTCAAAAAGCCATTTTTATTGACTCAAAACTTTGAAATGTACAAGTTCGGGCTAGTTTTAGTAAATTGATGATATTCTACTCCTTATTTTCCTTGATGAAAAAAACCTACTGAATGGTGCTCCTGCACCAATCATACATTGAAATTATTATCTCTCCTAAATTTTGGACCACATCCATTACCTCCACATAAAACTTGGCATCCTTGGTCTTCTTGGTTCCCATGCCTTGATATGGTTATGCAAATGAAAATGAAGCAAAGTAATCATCTCTTTCTTCACTGGCTGGAAGAATGCATGGTTAATGTTTTGATACATGATATCAACTCTCTCATCTACTCTCATGGTTGAATACTGAAATCTAGTATGGTGGGCCTCTAGAGTTCCAGTCATCTTTCTTCCTCTTCCACCAAATGCTAGCCTGATCCACACGTTTTCCAGCCTAATTGACTTTATTTTTGAAAGCTGAAGTTTCTCTTAAGTCACCAGTGTTGCTTTGTCTTCCTTTTCAGAATCTTTCATTTCTACTGATCATCTCTGGGATTTAATCATTTGTACCACATGTGGTTGATGTGCTTTGAATCCTTGCATCTAAAGGAAATTTCCTCAACATAAATACTACTAGGGAATTTCAATGTTGCCATTGTAGTTGGTATTAAAGTCGATACCTGCTACATTGAAAATTATGCTTTGGTGATCCCATAATAGTGGTTTACAATTTTTGGCCAAATTGGACACTGAAATTATTATTTTTAACTAAATCTTCACATTCGGGCACCTATAGCGGCTAAACTGTGAGGAATTTGAAGATGGTGCAAACTAGAGTCTCATCAACTTTTTTCAGATTCTAAAAATATTTTTTTCAAAATTTGGAATCAAATTCGTAACTTCTTTTTCCATCTCCCACAAAAAATTGATTTTTTCAAAATATTTTAAAAGTGACGACCGATAATGCATAACTTTTTTTCCATGAAGGATAAAATTTAATTCTTTCAAATTTATATTTGTAACTCTGATATCTAGTGCTTCCACTTGGTTAGATAGTTTTTTATTGAATTATTTTTCCTTAATCAAGTTTCAAAGTCAAACGAATTACAATTCAGACACAACGCGGCCGTATAACACGTAACTTTTTTTGTATATGTCAAAATTTTATTTTATTTTTTTTGTTGGATCAAGGACTTCAATATCTGACCGTGGGTAAAAGCACAAAGTTGTGTCACACTTTTAGCCAACTTATCAGCATAACTAAATTTAAGTATTTCTAACTAAAAATCAATTTTGGTCAAACATATGATCTAGTAAGATTCATTCTAGCTAAGTTAGATACTTCCACAACTTTTTCAACCAAAATTGTTGGCTAAAAATATATGGAGCACTACTTTGAGTCCAATTTACCAAAAAAATAAAATTATTTGAAAAAATTGAAGTTTAAATAATTCCTACCAATGTAAATAACATTTTTTTTTGAATATAAAAATACCCTTTTGTAGATCCATAAGTTTAGTTTTCAAAAATATATTTATTTTAATAGTTTAATTATTTTTTATATTTTATATTTTATTTTTACTAAAAGTAGGTTATCAGCACAAAATATTAAGTCGATTACTATGCCAAAGAAAGATACTAAAACTTATTAAAATAAATTGAAAAAAATATGATGCACTAGATAAAAGAACCTATTTTAAGATGGTATAATTTTTTTTCCATTTTAGATAAATATTTAATATGAATGTTGACGTCCGATGAAAACAGTTGTTTTTTTATTCACACACATTTTAATATTTATTTTAATATATATATTTATCAAATTTGGAAAAAATATATATCCATGCACTAAAATCTCAAGTTATAAATACACACAAAATTTTTTAAAGAAAAAAACTAAAATTTACTATAAAAAGTTTGACGTCCCATGCAACTTCATTTTTCAACATTTTATCAATAACTAAATTGTAGTTTTAATTTATTAAAAACTAGTTTAAAATGATTTTTAAAATTTTTTTTTAAAATAAAAACATAAAATTTACTAAAAAAAAATATTTTACTAGTTTACATCATTCCAAAATTCAAAACATATTTGCCACTTATTAGTGATTCAAGTTTAAAAATTGGATTAGCGTTGGCCATTTCCTTTATAAAGTGTGACACAGCTTTGTGCTTTTACCTTGGTGCACTCATATTTTTCAATTTTTTTTGTTGATAATCTTCTATTTTTCCACATGTGAAGAACAAAGAAATTCATTTTCGATGAAAAACCTATGTTTAATAAAACTTAAAAAACAAATACATAACAAAACCAAAACATATTAAAATTATATTCATTGGATAGCTTGTTCTCGAGGAATACCATAATCATTTGAAATAAATTTTTAAATGAATTCATTTAATCCCCCTAAAAGCTAAATCAAAAGTGATTTTTTATCAGCATTTTGATAGGTGTAAAGGAGACGCATTTATAGGTATGGTTTAAAACTAGCAGGTTCTATCCAAGGGGTTTGATCTAAGGTGATTTGATCAAACCCCCTTCAATTGGAATCCTTAAAATGGAACTTTTTAAGGCTTAAATCATTATATTTTTCTAAAAATATGTGATTTCAGCTAAAATTTGTTCCTCTCAGGAATTGTAAACCACTATTATGACAGCACCCGCTTATATAAGAATTCCCTCCATCTTGTTGGCTTGTAACACTCTTGATGGTGGCTACATGAAATCTAATTCTGATTCCTTTTCTACATTAGAGGGAACTCATATATCCTTGTTCCGACTCTTCTGAATTATCAGAATCATAATTACTAGCTTCTATATTCAAAAATTCCCAACCACCATCTTCAATAAATTGGCCACCAGTTCAAGTTCATTCTGCTTTCATAATACTTTATATCCATGGAGTTCAACCATTCCTTCATGCCATCAAGTGAAGACTGAGGAATGTCATCAATGTGGAGTACATCCCGCTTGAAGTCTTTCAAAATAATAGCCATATCAAATTCCTTTTTCCCAAGTCATACTCTCTCAAGGCTAACAATCTCAATCTCACTAATAGTGATTACTAAGAAAGGTAATTCCACCAACTCTACCAAACAGTTTACCATAAAAATAATAGAAGCAGAGGATTTGAAAGGAACTCCATGAAAACCAATCTCTCTAAATGGTACATATCAAACTCTAGTTCAAAATATTTTAGATGGGGCTACTCCCATAACTCTCTTACTCGCTTGACAAATCCTTGAAACTCTGTATTGATTTTATTTTTCCTGTCCTCTCTTGTTGTTCTTCCTCAATTTCATCAAGATCATACATTGACCTTCTTGCCCCTCCTAAATTTTGGATCACATCCATTACCTCCACATAGAACTAGACATCCTTGGTCTTCTTGGTTCCCATGCCTTGATATGCTTATGCAAATGAAAATGAAGCAAAGTAATCATCTCCTTCTCCATTGGTTGGAAGAATGCATGCTTAATGTTTTGATACATGATATCAACTCTCTCTTCTATTCTCATGGTTCAATACCAAAATATAGTATGGTGGGTCTCTAGAGTTCTAGTCATCTTTCTTCCTCTTCCACCAAATGCTAGCCTGATCCAGATGTCTGCCAGCCTAATTGACTTTGTTTTTTAAAGCTGAATGGTGCAGGAGCACCCACACCTCACCCTCAATTTGTGATTGTTTGATGGTAAATTGGGAGGATAGTTGGTAAATGTTAGTATGTTGAGGTCTTTTTGTCTTTAATAAGGTCTAATAGACCAATATTTTATGTACTTTGGGAATTAGTAGGTTACGGTGGACAAATGTGTAAAAGCACTCTTGAATTAAATAATTGTTGATATTGCCATAAAGGAAAATTATGTAAAAAATAGGTGGGAGTGTAGAGAAAGAGTCTAAAAGTCATGTTATAAGTGTGTCTAAGTATTCCTAGGCCTTTAGAATAATAAATTTGCATGATAAAGCTTATTAAGCAAAACCATTGTTAAATACTAGTATTTGTAGACTTAATAAGGGTTTGGTTGTTCAAAGGTAGTTATGAGCATTGAAGGGAGATGATTATCATTTGAAATGTATTAAAAACATCATTCAATCCTGAATGGGGGTTCAATCAATAGTTTTTTTGAAGATTGGTGCTCTTCACAACGCCTAAAACTGTGGAATTTCAACATTTTTATGAGTTTTTCAGTTTCTTTTCTCTGTGTATGGACTAGTACAGGCCTCTTATGAATAGAAATTCATGAAAAATTGTGGTGGAAGGTCTTAACCTAGATTTCAATCTGTTTTGATAAACCTTTGGTTGTTTTAGTGAAAGGAAAATCCATTTTTCTTTATTAAGCCTGTACAGACCAACAAGGTCTGAGTTTACTTTAATTTTTGTGATGGATCCCTTCCTCCTACTATGGTGAATTGTGACTTGGAGGAAAGGTTTAAAATGTATTTTTTTCAAGTTTCCTTAACTCTTTTAATAATGGTAAGGCGTTTATAGGGCTGGTGATGTTGTTTTAGGCTGAGAATGTGAGATTTTGGCTTGAAATGGAGGAACCAAAGTGATGTTTTTGAGATCTACTAAATCTAAAGGCTAGGTGAAGGTTTATTATGTGTTTGGTGAGGTTTGGAAGGCCTTGGAGTTGTGAGATGCTAAAAACCCTAGGTATTTGTTAAGAAATTGAGGGTTTTAAGAAATTATGGCTTAGAGGTTGAGTGCTTTTATAAAACCTATGGAATTGGGAATTTTTTGACCTATTTGATGACTTTACAAGAGCTTTTGGGGTTAGAAGAAGTTTAAAGAGAAGTTTGTTTGTAAAATAGGGCTAATTTTGTAGCCTTTTTGCAGGGCAATTTGAAGGATCTCCAAGAAATTGCAAAGAAACCTTTTATGTCTAGCTTGGGAATGGTGTTGGGGGTTTGAGTAGATGCTATATTGATGATGAGATGGTCCTTGAGAGGAATTCTCTAAAATTTAATCCAAATTGTTGAGCTTGGAAGCCTTTTTGTTGGTAGTTGTTCCAAGATGGCCAAATGAAATAACAAAGGTTGTTGATTTACTGAAATTTGATTTGTTTGAGTCTTCTCCACCTTGACTCTGCATCACTAAAGTTTCTCTTGAGTCACCAATGTAGCTCTCTCTGCCTTTTTAGACTCTTTCATTGCTACAGATCATCTCTGGGATTTAATCATTTGTACCACATGGTTGATGTGCTTTGAATCCTTGCATCTAAAGGAAATTTCATCAACATAAATAATGCCATTAAGGTTAACAACTCAATCTCACTAATAGTACATTTACAACTATATTCAAATATTTTTCCTTCAAAAGGCTACAAATTCAAATATTGACTTAAATAGCCTCAAGAGGCTTTAAATAGCCTTTTACAAATGATTCTACATCTTTCAATCATGCCTAACTGTATTTTTGTAACTAACATGACTTATTACATTATAAATAAATTGTGGATGTGTTATGACCTTATTTAATTGACAAAACTCAAAACACAAAACTAACTTAAAAGATTTTCGTGAACCAAATTTTCTCAATAACCTTGGTGCCCCTACACCAAATTTCATTATTTCAGTAAATGTCATTACAAGTAAATCTCATTACAATGCCTTAGGTACTTTGTTCTCACAGATATTTTACAATGTCACTCATACATTCAAGATTCTCTTATAATGTCTACATCATAGGTTCTCATTTAGAGGTTAACTTCAAATGAGAAACTTGAGATTCCCTCACAAAGCTTCACACACTCTTTTATAATGGCTTGAAATCAAAATTGAGATTTGTCAAGATCATCAAAATAAGGATATTGCATTGCTTTTTTGGCTGAGATTCTCTTCGATGGCTCCAAAATCAACATTTTCTGCAAGGAGAGACCAATCAATTCTTACTAGTTTAGTTACAGATAGGAAAAGTAAAAGAATAAAAAGAAACAACTCATGTCCAAAATGGAAATGAAATGAAAATAGATGGAAGGCATTTACAGATAGGCATGGAAATCTCTCAACTTAGTCACTCCATCTCATACATCTTCACTGCAAGTTCCAAGATACCTATTGCACACAACACCTCTCATGAATCTAGAATATCTTGAAATTCGAGATGCTCCTATAATGTCTACATCATAGATGCTCATGATAAGGTTAACTTCAAACAAATAACTTGAAATTCCCTCACCAAGCTTCACACGCACTTTTGTAATGGCTGAAAATCATAATTGAGATTTGTCAAGATCATCAAAATAGGGATGTTGCATTGCTTTTATGCCTGAGATTCTCTTGGATGGCTCATAAATCTGTATTTTCTGCAAGGGGACACCATTCAATGTTTATTGGGTTACTTACAAATACACAAAATAAAATAAGACATGATAGCATTGGCATCAAACAAATTAACGTGGATACAATTATAAATTAATAAGAACCATTGTGCATATACTTACAAATTAATCCAATGAACCATCCAGATCTGCACTACTCTTTATTATGTCAAGTATTACCTCATGGTCAAACTCACGGGCCTTCCACAAGGTCTTGTTCAAAGTTCTACCCCCATATTTTCTCAAATGAACAGATGCCACAACAAGGTTCAAGTAATGAAGAATCTTATGATGCATGTCAAAGTCCTCAAACAACCAATGTTTAACACTCTTATGTGGGTACCTTCTAAGCCACGTTCCAGTAACAATAACTGAGCCTGTAGGGTATTCGATGTTTTCTCCATCTATAACTGGGGCTTCCAATTTCTTTTTGGCCTCCACACAACGACACATGTAATATTCTGTTCCCTCTTCGTTTTCTTCATCTACAATAACTGCATAAACATGCCCTGCATTGATATGTGCAGAAAATCACTTGAAATTAGTCAACATTATGAATACAGTACAAAGTAAGATAACAAAATGGAATTTCAAACACTAAGCAAGTAGATATTTTACCTGGTTGAACTAGATCTGATACGTGGTCAAAGTCGACTGATGATTCCATCTATGCTAGTTCCAATGCCATTGGAGGGTGATATGTGTGAAGTGGACTAAGATAACTTGTCAACCATTTGTCAACCCACTCCCCTGATTCACAATCATTCTAGGCTTGCATTGTACATGAAGAAAAAAAGCATGCCATCTTACGTGTATCGATACTCCATGAACCTGCATTTTAGCTAAGGAAATAGTTTAGCTCACTCAATCATGTTATTGTACAACAATCCTCATATGGTGCAATGTTATTATCATCCATCAACCAAAAAAATCTACAAACTGAAGACGTACCTTCATTACCTGGACCCATCGAAGCATTACACCACTCGACGATTGAACTTGCATCTGTCAACTTTGCACTGTCTTTATACTTTAACTCATCTCGTGCTAATGCTCTTTTCACGCATGATCCTACAACATCATGCTCCCCCTTTCCATGCTCGGCCTCACAAAAGTTCCACATATGCTGAACACCTGTAGTGAGATGCATCCTGCACAACCAGTAGAACATGTGCATGTTCTTGAATTGTGCTACATAGTTATCTGACCATATTATATGCCAACCGTATGCTATGCCCCTCCAAGCCAAATCACTATAGAACATCTGGAAGAAACCTTGCATGAACTCTGGAGAATGTGTGCGATCATCACTAATATAAAAGTGATACTCAATACCTTCCTTTGGTCCTCTATACTATTAGTTGCATGAATGAATGCTATGTGCACAAACATCAAAACATGTGTGGAGTTGTAATACTGTGAGTGCACCTCACACTGTGGTTGTAGAGTGTAGTTCTCTGCAAAGTCAACCACTGATTCTATGCTGCCAACTAGAAAGGTGCCCTTGCATAGCTTGAATTGCATGTCCAGCCATTGGGCTTTATGGGTATTCCTTGCATACTCATACACTAGATTCTCATGAAACATAGACATAAACTGATACACTAGAATCTTCTCAATAACCAAATCACACCTTTTTGCTTGAGACCCATCTTTTGTAGCATATGCCACTGTTTTATACTTCCTAAAATCTACTAGTTTATGTCCCACCTCATCTGTGCTTTCCATATGTTGACATACTGGCATTCGTTGCAAGCCACCACAATGCTCGCATGAACCATCCAAGCATGTTGTCCTGTAGAATATTTGGCCATCCTCTATTTGACATAATTTTTTTGATAAGAATGCTCTTGAAGATTTTGGTGGGGCTTCTATGCCACAATCCTGCAAAACATCGTTATTATGCAAATCTAAACATATAGAATGATAAACATCATAATGGTTAGCGAATTCAATATGTAGTCTACAAAAACAAGTAGTGCATGTGTGATTTATCTTGACATAAAAAGGTTTAAGTATTTCAAAAAATCTTTGAGAAATACTAATTTAAGGATAAGCATTTTGAAATTTATGAAAAAATTGGGTTTGAGTCATATCCAAAAAATGCTTTGGATGTGGCTCACGGTTTCGACTACCAATTCTCCTTCTTACGACATCCCTTTGATTCAGAGATGGCCTTGTATTATTCTTCCAATAATCTTCAATTAGTGTTAATGCTTCAACAATTTTTTTATCTTTATGTGGCAGTCTTCCTGAGAATGCCCATAATTCATTTGAATCGGTACCCTCAATTCTTTGCCGCATTTGAATGGATTTTGATAAAGTTTTTCTTTTAATTCCCATTTGTTCACTTTTCTTTTTAATGAGACGAGATCTCTTTGTTTGATAGCTTACCAAAGTCGATGTAATGACACGTCGAGTGACATTACTATCCTTTGAGCATGAGGTCTTACCCACACTCTCATAAGCATTCATTAGATTCTTCACAATAGTGTTTTCACTTAATGCATTTGATGTTCTCAACCCAAGAGTCTTCATGATGTTTCTATAATTTAAACCCTGCATCATTTGAACAAATAGTTGACATCTTTCGGTCTCATTTAGCCTTTCAAAGAACATTTTCCAAATCTTATCAACATATATTCTACAAGTGCGTTCTAGAATCTTACCTTCCATTTGCTGCAAAATATCCTCATCAATATTAATCAAAAACTTTGGATTTCTATGCAAAATTCTAGGTGGTGTTCTCTTAGGTACATACATCTCAACATTAGCAATTTCATCAATAGTTAATTGAGGTGGGCTAGATTGCGTACCTTCGATCGAGGGTGGAATAGAATACATACCTTGAGGTTCATGTGGGGATGATGGCATACCTTGTTTGTCAAATACGAGTGATGATGTACTCTCAAATTTAGATGTGGTGGATGGTGTCCAACCATACTCACTTGTGGTAGATGGTGTCCCTCCATATTCTCTTGTGCTTAATGGTGTCTCTTCGTATTCACTTGCGGTAGAGCTGGGTGTGTCTCCAACTATGGTATCTGCATCTCCCCTAGCATGACTCTTTCGCATTCGTGCCCTTTGTGCTTCCAATTTATTTTATCTTTTTTATGGTTGAGGTTCCTATTCAACTGGCTTGTTTTTGTCAATCGTTCCCAATTTCTTCTTTTCACGATATTCTCTCATCCATTTTTTCTCTTTATCTTTGAAGGCTTGGCGCTGATCATCTATTAGTTTTTTCCTTTTAATAGTTCATTTCTTCGGCATGACGAATAATTTTACCTGTGCAAAAAGTGCTAAGTCAAGTCAAATTAACTAATAGTGAAGGGTTGTAAAAGTCTATTAAAGAGGGAGATCAATAGTCACCTCTTTCAAATGTTAGTTTTCCTTAACAAAATTGAGCTTTTGGTGACTGAAATTGAGTTTCTGAGTTGGGCAGCGTTATTTTATGTTAGATTGAGCATGAGTGGGGTATATTAGGCTTGTTTCAACAATTTTGAAGTTTTGGAGTGTTTGGCAAGTGCTACTTTCAATAAAACATACAATTTCTAAGCCTAGGGAGAGGGTTTTATGGTTTAGGTGGTAAATGATTGAATCTCTGCAATATAATGCTATAATTTGAAGTTTTGATTGATATAAAGTGCTGTCCCAAGGTTTCAGGAGATTTGTACAAGTCTTGAAGGTGGTCCCTTTGTAAAAGTGGGCTAATTTGGGCCCATAAAAGTGTAGAAAACTTGATAATTTGTGTAGTTTGGTACAAAACAAGAATTGGTGATTGTTGGATATGTTGAAAGGATCTGTAATGGGTAAAATAAGGGTGTTTAAATGGTCCTAGGTCTGTAGAACAACAAATTTGCATAATGAAGCTTATTAAGCAAACCATTGCTAATACTAGTACTTTTAGGCTTAATGAAGGTTTGGTGGTTCAAGGGTGGTTATGGGCGTTGAAGGAAGTTGGGACTCCTGATTTGAAAATGTATAAAAACATCATACAAGCCCGAATAAAGGGTTCAATGAATTGCTTTTGAGGATTTGGTGCTCTACTCAATGCCTAAACTATGGAGTTTCAAGTATTTTTTCTGTGTTTGCAGTTTCTTTTTCCTATGTACGACCCAATACAGGCCTCCCATGATTAGAAATTCATAATTCTATGTTTTTAGTTTCTTTTTCCTATGTAGGACCTAATACAGGCCTCCCATGATTAGAAATTCATAAATCACTATGGTGGTAGATCTTAACTTGGACTTCAATCTATTTTGAGACTCCTTTGGTTGTTTTGGTGAATGAAAAACTCCATTCTTCATGATCAGCCTGTACAGACCAGTAGGGTATGAGTTTTACTTTAATTTAAAGATGGAGCCTTTCCTCCTACTGTGGTGACCTGTGATTTAAAGGAAAGGCCTGTAATATGTTTTTTTCAAGTTTCATGTTTCTTTTAATAGTGGTAAGGTGTCTATAGGGCTGGTGATGTTATCTTAGGCTGAGAATGCGAGTTTTTGGAATGAAAAGGAGGAACCAAAGTGGTGTTTCTGAGATCTAATGAGGCTAAAGGCCTAGTGAAGGTTTATTTTGTTTGATGCTTTGGTGAGGCTTGGAAGGCCTTGGAGTTGTGAAATATAGAAAACCCTAGATATTTATGAGCAAATTGAGGGTTTTTGTATTGGAAACTTATTTGAGCATGCAAGGTCCTAAAACCTGGAAAATCTTTTGTTTTGAGACCTAAGTAAAGACTGTTTTTGGATTTGGGGGTCTGCTGAGAAGTGAGAAGGTTGTGTGGGGAATTATACCCGATTGAGTGACTTTGATATGCTACAACTTAAACAATGTGAATTTGTTGAAAGAAGTGGTTCTAATGAAATTGTAAATTGTAAATTTGTTTGTAGATTGGAGTTGTGTGTTTGTATGTTGCAGGCCTTCCCCTACTACATTGGGAGTATATTCCAATTATTTAGAGACATGTATGGAAAATTTGGTAGCATAGACAAGGCAATTAGCTGGTTTGTATAACTGTTTGACAAAATACCTCAATGAAAGCTTTGGAAGCATACACAAAGAAAGTCAATTGTTAAATTTAACAAAATGCCTCAAAGAGATGTGGTTTAAAAATGTAATAGGAAAGTGTATAGAATTGTGTAATTTAAAATGTCCATTGACAACCTAAGGTTGTAACATGACAAACAAACAATTTGATCAACATGGAATAAGAAAAACAACAAAAATGAAAGCAAGCCATAATAGAATGAAAGAAAATGTACAAAGACTTCACATACCTAAAAACCAAAGTTTCAAATGGAGGAGTTCTACCCAATTATGTAGCCTTTTGCTTCTTCTTTCCTCAAACTCTCAAAATTTGATTTTTCAAAAGCTTGTTCCCCTCCAAACTTCAATTGTATATTAGTTATCACTGTAATTCAAACTTGAATTCATATTATATGCCTTTCAACATGAAAACTCTACTATTTCATGCAAAGGTGATGAAAATATCATGAAAAAGGTGGTGGAATCTAAAAACATGCATGCACACTTCACTCAATCACCAAAAAGCTACTTTGTTCGAGCATGTGCATAACCGTGAGAATATGTAGAATGTACGACTTCACGGGTATATTGTGTTTTTTTACCATTTTTAGTGCAATAAAAAATGTGCTCACCTTATAACATGAGCACGTTATTTCTTGCTAAATGGCCATGTCTCTAATTATTCATAATGCGCTCGTGTTATAATAAAGTCGGTTTTTTAAAACATTTATAGGGTAGACGATTAAGGGTAGAGGGTCAAGAGATAGAGGGAGTGAGTGAGAGAGAGAGATACCTGAGAGAGAGAGTGAGGAAGGGATTTGGAGAGAGATAGAGGGGGAAGGGCCAAGGGTAGAGGGTAGAGGATTTAAGGATTAAGAGTTTAAGGTTTACGATTAAAGGTAGAGGGGAGAGAGAAAGTGGGAGAAACTGAGAGAGAGAGAGA